>JARYGA010048685.1:0-23595 GCA_030545235.1 Helianthus tuberosus
ATGCACATGTATTTTTATAAAAAGGTCAGGATCTGAATATGTTATAATTGCCATATATGTTGATGACATGAATATAATTGGAACTCCGGGGGAGCTTCAAAAGGCAGTTGAATACTTGAAAAGAGAATTTAAAATGAAAGACCTTGGAAAGAAAAAGTTTTGTCTTGGATTACAAATTGAACACCTTAAGGGTGAGATCCTTGTGCATCAAGAAACTTACATAGAGAAACTACTAAAAAGATTTTATATGGAAAAATCACATCCACTGAGTACTCCAATGGTTGTAAGGCCGTTTGATGTGGAAAAAGACCCATTCCGACCTCCCAAAGATGGAGAGGAAATCCTTGGTCCAGAAGTACCATATTTAAGTGCAATTGGTGCACTAATGTTTCTTGCTAGCCATACACGACCCGATATATCCTTTTCTTTAAATTTATTGGCAAGATATAGTTCATGTCCAACAAAGAGGCACTGGAATGGGGTAAAACAAATATTTAGATACCTTTAAGGTACAAAAGATATGGATTTGTATTTTACAAATCAATCGAAAACAAGTTTGGTTGGTTTTGCAGATGCAGGGTATTTATCTGATCCTCACACTAGGCGATCTCAAACTGGAAATTTATTTACAAGTGGAGGTACTGCAATTTCATGGCATTCGGTAAAGCAGACAATCACAGCCACATCATGCAGAAATATTGGCGATACATGAAGCTAGTCGAGAATACATTTGGTTAAGGACTGTAATACAACACATTTGTGGATCTTATGGTATTTCTTCTGGAGATGAGGGACTGACAATCTTACATGAAGACAACGCAGCATGCATTGCTCAACTTAAGGAAGGATACATCAAGGGTGATAGAACAAAGCACATTTTGCCAAAGTTCGTTTTTACACATGATCTACAAAATAATGGAGATATTATTGTCCAACAAATTCGTTCCAGCGAAAATTTGGCAGACTTTTCACTAAATCACTTCCGACCTCAACATTCAAGAAGTTAGTTCATTGGATTGGGATGCGTCGACTCAAGGAGCTTAAGTGATCATCATTAGAGGGAGGTAATACGTGTTGCACTATTTATCCCTTGGCCAAGGTTTTGTCCCACTAGGTTTTCCTGACAAAGTTTTTAATGAGGCAGCATCAAGCGTATGAAGTTGATAATCAGGGGGAGTGAATAAAGAATTATATTTAGATTATCAACTCCTAATATAAACCAACTTGTTCTCCAAGCTTATTCCCCCCATAAATAGTCCATGTATTCTATCGTAAATGATGCACCATTAATAATAAACATCTCTTTCTCTCCAAATATCTCTTCCCATCTTCTTGCTATTAGGCTTGTTCATAACAGAAGATACTAATTTAGAGAATAATCGAGGTCTAATTTTACCTTATATTGCAATTGATTTTAGATAGACGTAAATCATTTTTTTCTGGTTTTCAGAATGTGGGAATCACAACTTAAGAGTGAAAGCAAAATGTTTGTTTTTTAATTTTTTTAAGAAAAAAGGACTTCAATTTTAGTATCTGTTTTAAGCCCCTAAAAAGGTTGGGCCGTCCTGCCCCCGACCTAACCCAAAAATCTTAACGATTAGTTGTGAGAATCTGATAACTGAGAAAAAGTAAACACACAGGGAAAAAAATTTAGGCATGTCACTTAAAGTCTCATAATTTAAATTGGAAGGATTAGATTGTTTGTCATATTAAATTACCTCCCCTCCTATATTTGTACGTAGATAATACACATTGATAATCTCGTCATCTTCTCTTTTCTCGTCATGCTAGGATTAAAGGACATCTGTTAAAAATGATATAAGATCATACGGTGTGGAAGGGCCTGAAAAGTGGGCGTTATTCGATACGTGGAGGACACGTCAGCGCGCATCAGAAACGTGGTGTGGTGCCAAAACAGGGTGTGGGAAGGGACGTGAAAGAGTGGCGTTATTTGACACGTGGCACACTTATTTTATTGGGGTCAAACAGTCAAAACCAATGCCAAATTATAACGTGCCACGTCAACGCGAATTTCATCTCAACGCCTGTGGAGTTTTCCTTGTCGAAGGACCAACGCCGGCCTAAATGCCGTAGACGGGCCGGTGTGTACGGCATTGTCAAGCATAAACGCCCCTTTTAAACGCCTATACCATGTTGTCTAAACAAAAAATGTAATTTACCCTTATTAAAATTTAAAAAAAATAATTATCTATATATTATCAATAGAAGCCAATGAATAGTAATTCTAATATTATAATATTATATATATATTTTTTATACTTTTATTATTTTTATGTTATAATAATAATCATTTTCTTTACTTTTTAATTATTTATATATTCAAAACAGGAGCCAATAAATAGTAATTCTAATATTATAATATTATATACAGTTTGTTTATACTTTTATTATTCTAATGTTATAATAATAATCATTCCCTTTATTTTTTAATTATTATTAGAGTAAACTGTCATTTTGGTCCCTGAGATTTGGTCACTTTTGTTATTGTAGTCTAAAACTCAAACCATTTAAATCTGGGTCCCTGTGGTTTCACTTTTATTGCCATTTTGGTCCAAAAATCAAATTACCTGATATTTGACTAATAAATCTGGTTATTTTGTCTTTTTTTCTCAGGGGCAATTATCTATATATTAAAAACAGAAGCCAATGAATAGTAATTCTAATATTATATACAATTTTTTTGTACTTTTATTATTCTAATGTTGTAATAATAATCATTTACTTTACTTTTTAATTATTATTAGAGTAAACTGTCATTTTGGTCCCTGATATTTGGTCACTTTTATTATTTTAGTCTAAAACTCAAACCTTTTTAATCTAGTTCCCTGTGGTTTCACTTTTATTGCCATTTTGGTCCAAAAGTCAAATTACCTGATATTTGGCTAATAAATCTGGTTATTTTGTCTTTTTTTCTCAGATGCAAAATGGTGAATTTGAACAGTAGCAAAGTTATATATATATATATTTAGAAATTCAAGACTAAGTAATTTTATTCATATCCCTTGTGGCAAAATATATATCCTAAGTTCGTACTTCGTAGAATACAAATATAAATAGTATCACTAAAAGAATATCCTAAAATAAAAGTTAATACTTGAAGAAACACGGAACTAATTTTAAGGTTAATTAGTTTGGTTTATGTTTCAAACATGAGGGTTAATCTTCCTAATCTTTCCTGAGCTCTGATGTGATCCGATCTTTCTGCAAAAGAGCAACACCGTTAGCTCGTTAAGAGTGGAATATGGGGGTTTCCCTCTTAACCAGACTCCGGCGTGAGAATAAGTAATTGCTTTGAGGAAATAAGTGTGTGTTAAGAGTGATAGTAGAGAGAATGGAATGTTTAACATGAGTATGGAGGTCTCTATTTATAGCCGGAGTAGTGTAAGAGGAGATGGGTCGATGGGCCTTGGGCCGGAAGGCGACAACAAGGAATATCCTCCTTGTCTCATTGGTATCGACCGTTAGTGGTTTCTAGAAGATCTCCGGTGCTGGCGCACCTTGATTGGAGCCACGTCTCCCAGTTGTCAGCCTTGTTGTCCCTCTACCATCAGCAGGTGAGTGGAGATCACGGGGCAGTTGTCGCCGCCCCCTGATTGGTACCACGTCGGCGTCCTTGTGTACTCTCTGTCTCCTGCACGTCAGTCGATCGTGGAGCACGATAGAGCACAGCCTGGTGGACGCTGATTGGCTCGTTCTTCGGCCACTCGTACATTTGGTACTTTCTGAAGTGGCCCTGCGCCGTAACTCCTGCGCGACCCTTGTTGTGCATGTAACTAGCCCGCACAGGTTTGTAGGAGTTGAAGGCTTTTACTCAGAATACTAAGTGTGAAACTGATGTTATCCCTTGCATGGGCGTCGCGCGCGGTCCAGGTTTTACTTAAGCAGCTCGCGCGAGGTCCATAGATTAATCAGCTTATTGAGTAAGGAGTATGGTCCAGCGCGCGACCTGATTGGTCTGCACGGCTTTTTGGGACCATACCCCTTCAAGTCCCCCGGTCCAGTGCTGCTCCATGTGCGAAGTAAATGGTTGGATCTCTGGACTTAGAAAAAAGAAAGTGTCAGCTTTTACAAGTGCTTGCTAGGCCTTGGTAGACGGCGCGCGTGTAAGTAGTTGTCAATTACTACAGCGCGGCTACCAGAGTTGCCTTTTGATAGTTTTTTGCTTTTGAGTGTAAGCGCGCAGGCACATTGGATAATGATGGATGTTGCGCGGTCATGGTAACTTCTACATGAAGTTTTGTAGTAAATTTGGGTGGGAAAACTCTCGAAATCTGAATTCTGCTAGGTTGGTGCAAATGTCGTTGATGGCGACGGTTGAGTTGACTGCTGACACGGCGATCATCATGCTGTCACTGATGGTTCGGCTTTCCGTCAGGCGAGTGAGGCCCACACGCGAGTGGTAACTGTCACTCCGAGAATCCCGCCTTACGTGGCGACTGCTGATTGGTTACGCGCGCGGTGATCCCGGTACATTTACCCATCGCATTAAATGCGATGGGTATATATCCGACGATATGAGATAGGTTTGCACATTCATTCGTCCTTCTTCTCTTTATTCTCTCTAGTTCTTCAAACTTTATTCAAATCTTCAAGAGTGTTATAGCAGATCTTCAAGATTTTCCAGAAAAGTAGGAGGTCTTCCTGTTATTATTTTTAAAACATATGGCTGAAGAAGAAGTCAAGGTTGAAGAGGGTCCAGTCCCTCTCCTTAAGTGGGATCAGGGCTTATTTGAGCAGATTACCAGAGGGTTCCAGTTTCCACCAGAGTGGGATGTAAGATATCCCCGGCAGGGCCAGACGGTCGCCAACGCACCGCCGAGATATATCACTTTGTTCGAAGATTTTTTTCTTGCAGGGGAACTTCCGACTGCCGGCGACGGAGGTCATGGCGTCTATTCTACACTTTTATGGGTTCCATATCTCCTAGATGAGTCCGGCCGGGATGGTGAGGGTCAGGCACTTTGAGTTTTTGTGCCGATCTCAGGGTCAGGAACCTACTGTCGAGAAGTTCCGGTCCTTCTACCAGTTGATCATGAATATAGGCTTCTATTCCTTCGGCAACCGGGGCTCTGCTAAGAAGATTTTACTAAATCCTCCAAAAAGCTTTCACGACTGGAAGATGAAGTTCTTCTTCATCAGAGAAGAGGTCATACCGATTGCGATGATCGTCCGCGAGTAGGATACGATTGAGAAGGAGGAACTCCCTATCCCCAAAGGGGCTGATTGGTACCTGAATCTCCTCGCGACGCCCAATCGTATCTTTGGTGGGAATGTGCTTGTTGCGGCACACATGAGAGATAAATGGCCGGAGACCAGCAACAAAGTGCCAATTCTGAAGTTTGAAGATAGAGGTATCTTGTTTCCTTTTTTATCTTCCCTTGTAATTTCCTTGCACCTAACTGTTTGTTTTTTAATGACCGAGGCGCACCTTTAGCAAGCAGCCTTCCCACGTTTGGTGGGTCTATGGGCGTACGCCCGCTACGATCGGGGGAGCCCTACTGGTACGAGCAGATAAAGGGCAATTTCCTCTATCCCCCTGCTGGAGTCTTTGCCAATCCTCCTTCCGCGATTGAAGGTGCGCTACTTCCCAAACGGAGACCCTTGCGCGGCATGACTTCTTCTGGAAAGGAGATCTTATTTCTTTCGAGCGAGGAGTCCGTAGGCTCGTCACAAGAAGAGTTAAGCTCATGGTCCAAAATCTTTGTAGGTGTGTTGCGCGACCTGGGGATAGACCCAGAAGAGAGGCCGAAGAAAGCTGCCAAGCAGAAAATCAAGAAGGTGACTGTTGACACTGGTGCGACCAGTAAGAAGGGCGGGAGTAGCCGCGCGGAAGCTACGACTCAAGATAAAGGTACTCTTCGATTTTGCCAGAGTAACCTTGAGGACTATGTTGTCGCTAGTAACTCACTAGAGGGTTTGTCCCGTCTAGGTGAGAAGAAGAAAAGTAGCGCAGCTGGGTCGAAAAGCTCTGGAAGCGTAGGGTCTAGGATCCCTGAAGCTGGCGCGACCCCTTCTTCGATCGCCTTGGATGAAGAAGAGGAAGAAGAGCATGAAGAAGAAACTGCTGCCAAGTTGGTGAGCAGGAAGAGATCTAGAGAGGAGGCTGATGTTGGGGCCAAAGCGGCGTAGAAGAATGTGGGCCCAGTGATAGGGAAACAGAGTAGTATGCACTCCCTTTACAAGTTTTCACCGGTTTAGTTCTATACGCTTAATACACTTTACTTTTTACTTGGTAAAATCTTCTAACACTTAACTTCTGCAGAGGCCCTGAAGAAAACCCCTGAGAAGGTTAAGGGTGTTGAGCTGGAAAAGGCTAAGGAGCCAGCCGCGAAGAAAACCAAGTTTATTATCAAGCCTCCCCGTACAATTGAGAAAGAGGTTGAGAAAATGGTTGAAGAGCCTACGGGCAATGTAATCCTTGAGAAGGAAAAACAGAAGGAAACCAAGACTTCTGTTGCCACTGAGCATGATAAGGCGCAGGGTCCGGAGGTCATGTGCGTCACAGGGCTTGACCAGCCCCTCAAGGAGAAGGAAAAGGAAGCTGCTCAGCCAAAAGGGCCGGTTGTTATGCCCACGGAACATGCGCAGCCAGATGCCCCCACCCAAACCAAACAAGTGACATCTGCTGCTGGGGGGTCAGCTGCTATTGTACCCGAACAAACGGCGCATAAGGATGCTTCTACTGCTGCGGGTGGGGCAGGTGCGGGAGGTTCCGGTGGCGTTGCAGGTGCCTTCTCAGCTGGCCAGGAAGGTGCGGGGAGCCAAGGATCGATGCCACAAGCTCCCATAGGTCCGAAGGATACCTTGGGAGATATCTATTACAAAACATACACCGAGGAGGCTCGCAGCGATGCTCCCCACCAACCTGTTTGGGGTTTAAAACAGAAGGATACATTTGTTGAGTTCGGGGCCTACCGGGACTGGTATTTAGGCTCTTTTCCTCCCAGAGAGGTTAACAGGCAGAGAGCGCGTACCCATGAGGGGTTGTACCGCGCTTATATTGTTGGGGAGGCTAACACCCATGCCGCCAAACATCAAATTTTGCGCGAGTGGCGCACAATGGTTAAGGAGCGGGCTGATTGGGAGAAGTACCGAGAGCGTCTGCTGAAGCAAGTCCAGAACTTCGAACAGATGAAAAACACTTTTGCTGAAGAGAAGGCCGCCTTTGAGGTGGAAAAGAAGACGGAAGAATGGGGGCGCGACGGCCTGAAGAGCAAACTCCAAGCTGCTGAGGGGTTACTGTCTAAGGAGCGCGCAGAATGGAAGAAAGTATGCGAGAAAGATAATCAACGCATGTATGCTGCGCGTTCCAAGATTACCGACCTTGAAGCTCAAATTGCCACTCTCAAAGGGAAAGTCGAGGAAATTCAAGCGGACAAGGATCATGTTGAGGTTCAACAGGCTTTTAGCCCTTTTACCTCTTATATTGTTTTATTTGTCGATATATTTCTAATTCTTTGTTTGAACCTTTGCAGGCTGAGTTGAATGCGCACAAGGACAAGGAGCTAGCTGCAAAGGATGTAGAAATTGCAGAGTTGAAACGCTGATTGTTCGAGGCCCACAACAAGAATGAATCGTTAGAGATCGATCTTGAGGCCGAGAGGGTGAAGGCTGAGACCGCCGAGGAGGCAAAGAAGAAGGGCGAAGAGGCGCGAGACATCAGCACTTCTGCCCTTAATGTGGCTCAGAATAACTATGCCGAGGCCCAAACAATCGTGGACACGCTAGTCTCCGAGTCCGAGTGGATGCGCAGTAGAGGAGTAGCTGCGGTGAGTTTCTCCTCTTTTACTTTAACCTGTTTATTGTTGTTTTGTTCTCATGATATCTCTCTTTGTGCAGATCGCCAACTCCATTCTAAATGCTACTGAGCTAGATGGGGCTGTTGTCGCGCTCATAGATGCTTCACGTGCCGTTGGGCATCGCGGTGGCTATCTGGAGTGTGCTCAGCATGTGGAAGAAACATTTGGCCAGCTGTTTGATACTCATCACTGCTCGGTGACTGATCAGGCTGACGCTATGCTCGCCCGTGCTGAAGAAGTTTACGATCATCTTTCCTTACCCGTTATGGAGTTGTTCACCGATGCGTTGAAGCACAATGATTGGAATGCGTGGCTAAAGTCTTTCCTTGACCCTCCAGAGATTGTGGAGTTGACAGATGAGGAAGAGGCAGCCGGCGGTAATGGTAATGGCGATGGTGATGGTGATGGTTATGAATAGGTTGTAGAACTTGTAGGCGGGTACCTTGTAATTTTCCTGTTTTCAGTTTAGATGTAATCGTTGCACTGATGCGCTTTTTGATTGGAATACATTATGTTTGCTTTTTATTCTTGTCAAGTTACAATTATTGCACTGTTGTTAGAAACTTTGGTTAAATTAGCTCGAATAAATGTAAGTGTGGCTCGTGTATGAGTATTATTGCCCGGTCTCACGCTATGTTCGTGGAGGACCTTAGAGGCATAACTCAAGAGCTCGTAATTTACTGAAGTGGTTTCGTGCTAATCAAAAGTTTAACATGCATTTGTAACGTAGGAGACACGATGATAAAATCATAAGGCATAGCTAATGCTTGCATTAAGTAGCTTACAAACAGGCGCGAGGCCAACATACATAGCCTGAAAAAGAAAAGGCGCGTGGCCGACATAGATAATTAAAAAGGCGCATGGCCAACATAGCTAATAGTAAGGGCACGTGGCCAAGGGTGATTACATGTAGCACTTGCGTAGTTGTTGCATGTTCCATGTGCGCGGGATGATATGGCCATCTAAAGTGCGCAGCTTGTATGCCCCTTTTCCTAGCACTTCATGAACCAAGTATGGGCCTTCCTATTTTGGTGCTAGTTCCCCGGGGCACTCGGCATTAGAGGCCTCGTTGTCCTTGAACACGTATTCTCCTAGGGTATACGTACAGATGCGCACTCTGGCATTGTAGTATCGCTCCAGCTGTGTCTTGTACTTGGCCTCTTTGATTCACGCGATTTCGCGCTTTTCTTCGAGCAGGTCCAAGTCTAAACGGCGCTCCACCTCATTATCAATCTTGTTGATTGCTGATAAGCGCGGTGAGGGGAGGCCTATCTCTGCTGGGTTAACCGCCTCTGAGCCGTAGACAAGGCTAAAGAGGGTTTCGCCAGTGCTTGTTTTTGGCATGGTTTGATGAGCCCACAGAATGCTAGGGAGCTCATCTACCCAGCCTCTTCTCTTGGTGCCTAGGCGGGCCTTTATCCTTTCAACAATGCTTTTGTTGACACTTTCTACTTGACCGTTGCCTGATGGTGCGCAACGGAAGAGAAAGTTTGCTCAATGTTTAGCTCTTTCATCTACTTTTGAAGGTCTTCAGAAGCGAAATTGGTGCCGTTATCAGTCACGATCTTGAGTGGGAGGCCAAACCTGCAAATGATGTGTTCCCATATGAATTTACACACCATCATTGAAGAGGTTGAAGCGAGGACCTTCGCCTCCACCCATTTAGTGAAGTAGTCAACAGCAACAATTATGAACTTCACTGCGCCAGGAGTTTCAGGAAAAGGTCCCACCATGTCAATCCCCCACTGTTGGAAGGGCCAAGCTGTTGATACAGGAATCAGATCGTTTTTTGGGCACAGGGTCTTGGGTGCATGCCTCTGACAGTCATCACATTTGCGCAACTCTTTCAAGGCATCGACATGCATCCCTGGCCAATAGTAGCCTGCATTCATTATCTTCGCTACGACCATGCGCGGGCCCGCATGGATGCCGCAGATACATTCATGAATTTCCCTGATCAAATAGCTTGCGTCCTGGGGGTCTACGCATCGTAGTAATGGGCCTAAAAAGGATCTTCTGTAAAGAATGCCCCCGTTCATCTTATAAAACAACGCTTTGTTTTGTATTTTCTTGGCTTCCGCCTTGTTCTCCGGGAGGATTCCTTCTTGCAGATACTGAATGATATGGGTCATCCACGAAGGTGGCCCTATCTCAATGACATTGAATTGGCACAGTAATACTGATGGGTTTTTCAAGACTTCAATTCTTACATCCTTGGCGAGGTGCTGAAATGCTGTTGACGCGAGCTTGCTTAGCGCATCTACTGGCTTGTTTTCTGATCGGTTGATATAAATAACCTTGTATGACTTGAACTTTTGAAGTAGCTCCTTCGCTTGTTCCAAATACAAAGCCATGACCTCGCCTTTTGCATCATATATCCCATTGATTTGACTTGCTATCAGAAGAGAGTCGACATGTGCTTGTAAGTTTTGTGCTCCCATCTTGATGGCTAGGCGCAAGCCTTCCAAAAACGCTTCATATTCTGCCTCATTGTTGGTATTTTTGAAATCCAACTTGATGGCATATGTGAACTCATGCTTCTCTGGGCTAACAAGGCGCAATCCAGCTCCTGCGCCGTCTTCATTTGAGGCTCCATCGGTGTATAGCAGCCATAATTCATCTGACGTGTCTTTGATGGGAATATCAACAACCTCACATTCTTTGATCTTGTCTTCTAGAACTTTAGTGATGAAGTTTGCTAATACTTGGCCTTTAATAGATGGGCGCGGCCTGTACTGGATGTTGTGGCCCCCCAGTTCAATTGCCCACTTCGCCAAATGGCCTGATGTCTCTGGCTTTTGCAAGATTGTGCTAATATGAAAGTTAGTAAGTACAGTGATTACGTGCCCAGTGAAATACCTGTGCAGCCTCCTGGAGGCGTGTAGTAGTGCGAGCACTAACTTCTCCATGGTTTAGTATTGCATTTCGGGATACGTGAGCACCCTACTAACATAGTAGATTGGAGTTTGGACTCTGTCTCGTTCTACTAACAGTACCGACCCAACTGCCTTGTCCGAAGAAGACAATTACAGGATGAGTGGCTCTTCCTCGAATGGTGCGGTTAAAGTAGGGAGCTTGATCAAGCATTCTTTCATCTGTTGGAAGGCTGCTCCCGCTTCTGGCGTCCATTTGAACTCTTGCTTTTTCACGCAGTTGCGCAAGGTACTGATGAAAGGGTAAGACTTTGCAGCGTGGTTTGATAAAAATGATTAAGCGTGGCTAGGCAACCGGCCAATCGTTGCATTTCTTTGATCGTGTGTGGTGATGGCATCCGCTCAATGGCTTGAACTTTTCGGGGTTGACTTTAAAACCGCCGTTTGTGACCACAAAGCCTAGAAATTTTCCTTCCTCCATACCAAAAGAGCATTTCACTGGATTCAGCTTCATGTTCACGCTCCTTAGAGAATTGAACGTCTTCTCTATATCTTTTAGCATCTGGTCCTCCTCGGCACTTTTGATCACAAGATCGTCAATGTATACTTCGATATGCTTTCCGATGTCATCAGCAAATATCTTATCCATCAGTAGCGGGTAGGTTGCGCCAGCATTCTTGAGCCCAAAGGGCATCTTTGTGTAACAGAAGATTCTGATGTCAGTGCGGAAAGTTGTCTTATCTTCATCTTCCAACTTCATCTGGACTTGATGGTACCCCTTTTAGCAATCTAAAAAGCATTTCCACCTGAATGGCGCGAGAGAGTCTATCTTCTTGTCGATCTCAGGCAGTGAATAGCAATCTTTAGGACATGCTTTATTGAGATCTATGTAGTCAACACACATGCGCCATCCTCCTGTAGACTTCTCGACCATGACAGGGTTTGCAACCCAACTTTGGTAGTACACCTCCCTCAGTATGCCAGCCTTTAACAGTTCACAAACTTTCTCATTCATGGCTTTGGTCTTATCCGCTCCTAGGTTGCGCCTTCTTTGGACCTTCGGCTCGATGGATGGATAAGTGTTCAAATAATGTTCAGTGACGTCGCGCGGGACACCTGTCATGTCAGACGGGGTCCAGGAGAAGATGTCCGTGTTTCTGAACAGTAGTTGCTTGAGGTGCGTCCTGATATTCAGTGAGATTGCGTGGCCAATCGTCACCGTCTGTTCTGGGTACTTGCGGTTCAAGACCCATTTTTCTGGTTCGGTTGTTGAAATCTTTGCTGCTTTGACTGGGCGCATCTTCTGCTGCCATCACCTTTTTTTTGCGTAGATAATCGCCACCCCCGTCTCAGTTGGAAAGCCAATGGCTGAATGGGGCGTGGAGGTTACCATGTTCATTTCTCCCTGAGTTTCTCTCCCAATTAAAACGTCATGCCTTGACTTGATTGGCATCACCATAAAGTTGACGTTTGTAGTTCTTGAATGCTTCCCGTCAGATAGCGTGACGGGGAAGCTGATTTGGCCCAATGGGAAGACTGTCTCATTGCAAAATCCGGATAGAGGGTAATCCACAGGCTCGAGGCGCGCTTTGTCTACTTCATCAAACTGGTTGAAACATTGTTCATAAATGATATCAGCTGTGCTCCCTGGATCGATGAAGACGTATTCTGTTTCATAGTGGCCTATGATGCCGGTAATGACAACGGGGCGCGTGGCGCGTGGACCCCCGCGCACAACCGGAAAGATGACTTGTTGCTCTTGCCATGCTGGTTCAAATGGGCGCTTGCCCTTGTTCCTTGCACTGTGTCTTGGTCCATTAACCATGTGAGTTTCTAGGCGCCTAATCTTCTTCTGGTTTCCATCGCCATTCCTCCGAATCTGGCGCGTCTCCTTGCGCGCATTCTTGACCAGGTGGCTTAACTTGCCGCTTTTCAGCGCCTTCTCGATCTCTTGCCTTAGACTGATACAGTCATCTGTCAAATGACCTGTGTCTTTGTGAAAATCGCAGTACAGGTTCGGGTCTTGCCCCTTCTTGTTTGTCATAAGCTTTGGTGCCTTGAAGTCATGGTTCTCCGTCATGAGCACCTCTTTTGGTGTCTTAATGAGCGGAGTCCAATGTTTCTCTCTGTTTTCATTACTGACTGCTTTGCGGTAGCCGATGCGGTCAATTGTGTCTCGCGCGTCCTCTCTAAAGCGAAGTCTCTCCTCATAACCGCTGGACTGGCCTGTCTTCCAGCCAGGGTTTCTGTTTCTGTTTCGCCTGTTGTTGTCGCGCGAGCTTGCTTTTGAAAACGATATTCGTTCTAAGAGCTTTTGGTTCCAGCCAATGATTCTTCGGTTTGCGCTACAATCTTTGCAGCTGCCATGAGTTTGTCCCACTCTTTGGGCATACCGTCCTTTCCTGTGATAGTCCTGATTAGACTATCACAACGGATGGCCTTTTTAAAGTGAGCGCGCATCAATTGTTCGTTTACGTCTCCGATCTCCAAGCACTCCTTGTTGAAGCGAGTGATAAAATCTTCTAACCCTTCGTTATCTCTGCGCCAGATGTCAGTTACTTCGGACGTGTCGCGCTGATAACGTCTTTGCTGGCTGAAATGGCTTACAAATTGGGTTCTGAAGTCGACCCACGACTTGATTTTTCCAGATGCAAGGCTGTCGAACCAGGCGCGAGCAGCCCCTGTGAGAGTCTGAATGAACAGATGGCACCACATTGGCATGGTCCATCCTCCTAAAACACCAACTCTTGTGAATACTCGAACATGGTCATCAGGGTCAGTAAGACTGTTGAACTTTCCCACTGTTGGGGGTAGCTTTGCTTTTTCTAGCGGGGCTAGAGCAATTTCTGGGATAAACTTCGAGTGTTCAGCGGCTTCTGCTGGTTTATAAACGAGACTGAAATCACACTCTGCTTCTTCGCTGTAGGCGATGCGCGGCCTTGGTCTGTAAGATTTGTGAATTTTCTGTAGACAGTTGAAAACTGAGGAACCTTCATCCTCTTGCCAAGTAGGATCATCCGGATCAGTGTCATCCCATTCGTTGTTCATGTTGCGCGGCCCCAGCCGGCTGTGAACTGGACCCCTTTGCACATTTGACGGATGGTCAATAATTGCCTGTCTCACCATGTGTGTCACGCGTGTCGTGCACGCTTGGTCTTCTCTGGGTAGGAGGTCTGTTGATTCGCCCTTGAATGTTTTGTTGAGGGGGTGTCTAGCGCGCCCCTTGAGTTGGACCTGGAGGTGTAACCAAGGATGGTTCTGCTTGCAAGATTGCTTGTTGTGCGCTCAAAGACTGATACGCAGCATTTATAGTAGCAATCTGCTTAGCGTACCAGGAAGCTAAGGTTTCGCCTTCTGGTAGCCCTAGTAACGCCGAAATGTTTGGGTTTGGAGCTGAGTTTGATAGGCCAGCGACATTGCTTGTTGGGTTCCCGTTTGAGTGATGCGAGTGATACTCGCGTGGGGTCCCCCAGTGTTCGTTGCTTCGACTTCGACTATCTCGTCGGCAGGTTGGAGTTGGACATGCGGATTGTCCTCCCCCATTCCTACGTTAGAGTTTGTTCCGAAACCAAAATCGGGCACTCCCTGACCAGCCATGATTGAGAGAGTAGAAAAAATCTCAGAAAAAAGAAGATGAAGTGATTGTAAAACTCGGTGGGCGCCAATGAAGAAACACGGAACTAATTTTAAGGTTAATTAGTTTGGTTTATGTTTCAAACATGAGGGTTAATCTTCTTAATCTTTCCTCAGCTCCGATGTGATCCGATCTTCCTGCAAAACAGCAACACCGTTAGCTCGTTAAGAGGGGAATACGGGGGGTTTCCCTCTTAACCATGGTTGTAAAAGTCCCGCCTTGGCTCCGAGTACTCCCCGAGTACTCGACTAGGGAGCGCCTAGCGACTTTTGCAACCATGCTCTTAACCAGACTCCGGCGTGAGAACAAGTAACTGCTTTAAGGAAATAAGTGTGTGTTAAGAGTGAGAGTATAGAGAATGGAATGTTTAACCTGAGTATGGAGGTCTCTATTTATATCCGGAGTAGTGTAAGAGGAGATGGGCTGATGGGCCTTGGGCCGGAAGGCGACAACAAGGAATATTCTCCTTGTCTCACTAGTATCGACCGTTAGTGGATTCTAGAAGATCTCCGGTGATGGCGCTTTGGAGCCACGTGTCCCAGTTGTCGGCTTTGTTGTCCCTCTGCCATCAGCAGGTGAGTGGAGATCATGGGGCAGTTGTCACCGCCCCCTGATTGGTGCCAAGTAGGCGTCCTTGTGTACTCTCTGTCTCCTGCACGTCAGTCGATCGTGGAGCATGATAGAGCACAGCCTGGTGGACGCTGATTGGCTCGTTCTTCTGCCACTCGTACCTTTGGTACTTTCTGAAGTTGCCCTGCACCGTAACTCCTGCGCGACCCTTGTTGTGCACATAACTAGCCCGCGCAAGGTTGTAGGAGTTGAAGGCTCTTACTCAGAATACTAAGTGTGAAACTGATGTTATCCCTTGCTTGGGTCTCGCGCGCAGTCCAAGTTTTACTTAAGCAGCCCGCGCGAGGTTCATAGATTAATCAGCTTATTGAGTAAGGAGTATGGTCCACCGCGCGACCTGATTGGTCTGCGCGGCTTTTTGGGACCATACCCCTTCAATACTCCACGTACCGAAGCTACTAAAATAAAATATTAGAAGACAATACTTAAACAAAAACAATAATAACATGAAAATAGTATATGATTCGAGTATATGGTACATATTAACGGATATATGATTTTGGATAATCGGGTCCTGTATCACAAAATAACTATTTCCAGTTTCATTTCATATATAAATATCCATCCCGAATGTTTCGAATATATTCGTCAAGCTTGGTTGTTTGCCATCCGTAACATCTGCCATAGGTAATCAACATAAAACCCTTAATCCAATTGTAAGTAGACACTGGGGCGGATTTACATTCAAACACTTGGTTTCTAGAAACCTACTCGGTTTTTTATTTTTAGTGAAAACCTATATAGAAAATACAATAATAACCCATAAATAAATTATGGGTAAACCCATAACAAAGAATGTCTAGTGTTTCAATAGTAAAACGAGTAGTTTTAAAACTCGCCATCTCAACCACCTCCAGCGAACAACTGTCCCACACTTCAAATATGAATTGTGAACACTAGATGATGCCAATAGCATATATTATGTTTGCATTTGATGCCATCCTAAAGAACAATAAAGATTCTTCATGAACTACTAATTGAACTTGTATATGAAGACCAAATGAAGTCGATTCTTTTCCTCATTTTGTGTATATGAGATCTTGTTGATGAATTTTTTGCTTTACATATAATAACTATCGGGATATTACTTTTTTCTTAGAAAAGGACAAGATACCAATTTAGAAAATAATCAAGGTCTAATTTCACCTTATATTAAAATTGAGTTTAAATAGACATAACTAATTTTTTTTCTGGATTTTCAAAATGTGAGAATCGCAATTTAAGAGTGAAAGCAAAATGGTTATTATTATTATTATTATATTTAAGAAAAGGGCCTCAATCTTGGTATCTGTGTTTAAGCCCCAAAAAAGGTTGGACCGTCCTGTCCCCAACCCAAACCAACCTAACCCGAAAATTCTAACGACTAATTGTGAAAATCTGATAACTAAGAAAAAAGTAAACCCATAAGAAAAAAAATGTGAATCCACCACTTAGGTGGTGTTTATGTAAAAGGTCTGTAGTCTGCGGACCACATCTGCAAACGTCTGCACAAGAAGATGTGGACCAAATATCTGCGGAGTGTAATAAAAAGAGTGTTTGATTATCTCACCTCTTTACCTCTTCATCTGCTCACCATTTCTCCACCACCACCATTCCTCTATCACCCACCCTCATCCGCTTACCCACAACAAAAATCCTAAAACAATAAAACTCACAACCACTCAATCATCCTCCAACATCCCCCCATCTAACCCGGAAACCGAACCCCTGAGCAAATTAGCCTCTTCGGATCCTCCAGTTAACGAGGAAGAGTGGGGAATAGACGATAATGGTGGTGCGGTTGTGGGGGATGATTGTGAAATTAAAGATCTGAAGAGGTGTCTGGTGGTGCGTGTAACACCCCAAAACTCAGATTATTATAACTAAGTTAAATTAATTAAAATTTTAACTTAGTTAATGGAAAATGTTACAACTACTAGAAATAAAATGGATGGTGTTTAAGTTTAATAAGTGAACAAACTTGAAGGGGGCAAAAGTGTAAAGTGTCAAAACTTATAATAATAAAAGAATAAAATGAAAATTAAAACACACACATTGTGTGTGTGTGTCTGGCGATCGAACAAAGGCAGAAGAAAAGGGTGTAAACCCTAATTCACAAGAAATCTTCCAATTGACAAGGAAATTAGGCTCAAATCTGAAGCATGAACTAAGATTTATGATCATTCAAGTGTTCTTCACACCATGTAAGTTAAATTTTATGTTTTAGTGATGTTTGATGATATGGGTTATGAT
Organism: Helianthus tuberosus; assembly: GCA_030545235.1. Classification (NCBI taxonomy): domain Eukaryota; kingdom Viridiplantae; phylum Streptophyta; class Magnoliopsida; order Asterales; family Asteraceae; genus Helianthus; species Helianthus tuberosus. The sequence continues at coordinate 17,190 of JARYGA010048685.1, forward strand.
TAATCCGTGAATTGATGCGAAATTGAGCATGAATATGTGATATAATTCCTATATGGAACTTGTGTTGTGAAGGATTTTGAGTAATAGGATGATTAGAATTGAAACCCACTTCTAGTGATGAAGATGATGACATAAATGATTTCACCCATGTAAAAACCTTGCTTGAATCATTGATATGTATGTTGCATGTAATGAATTATTGTTAGATAGGTGGATTATGGTATGTACTTATGTTGATTCTTGTTGTAATTGATGAATTATGTATGAACTAGTAGGGTAATGCATAAAGTACTTGTACCATGTGCTTTATTGGTGGTATGCACACCAAGTGTATGATTAAATGTCTAAGTGATTGTAACATCCCGAAAATATAAGACTTTATAATAATAAAGTGTAGAATAAACAAGAATAAGCTAACTAGGATAAGTAACCCAGTTAGCTAAGAATCTTGTAGAAACACATGAATGAGTTAAAAGCCTAAAACATAAATTAAATGAAAGTAGAAGGGCTCATGTTGTCAAAATTGAAAGTTTTATTATCAATTCAATTAAAAACAAAACCAAACACTCCATTGAGGAGGTCTGGTCGATCAGAGCAAGAGAAGGGGCGACCCCCACTCTCAAAACCCTAGAAATCACAAAAACCACAAATTTAAGGCATAAATCAAGTCCAAATCGATTTCTAAGCACGAATTGGTGATCACCTCACTGAAGGGATCGCAAGGTATGTGAAATTCTAGTGTTTTGATTCATCTCAAGTTCTAGGTTAATTGTGAAAAATCAGAATTCAGCTTGATTGTGTATTGCATGTGTGTAATTAGAAGAGATATGGTGTTTAGGGATGAACCCTAGGTTGTTAAAAGATTTCATGGTAATCATAGAGTTTATAACCACCATTGTAGGTGGCTAATGAACTTGAAGAGAACTTGATAAGTCATAAAAATATGATCTTGTTCTAACATAAATCTGAATTTAAGAATAGATTCAGAAATATTGATGTTAAGACTTGTGTAGAATTGACTAATTAAAGTAGTTTGGATGATAATTACTAGTCATGAAATTTGTTTAGATCATGTAGAAATCCGACCCGCTAGGTGTTTGATAAAACGCCTAAACGAGGGTTAAAATGTTAAAGGTTGGTAAAAACGCAGATTTGCATATGTTATGAATTAATGCGTTAAAGCTTATGAAAGAGTTCTAATCTTGTTATGAATTGAACTCTTTAGGCAAGGAATCCGGAACGTCAAGTGGACACGCCGGAGGTGATACTCGCGGAAAAGGTGTGCTTTAAAGGTGCGTGACTTTAGTCTCGTTACATTATGTACAGATGTTTGGTTTTAGTGTATAAATGATGTCGTAGTGTAATGGATGTGTTGGATGTGTCGTTAAAGTGGCGAAGTTCACTAGACCATCAAACGGGTCAAAATAAACAATTGAAATCGGGTTTGGCTTGTCAATAAAGTGATGGTCTTCACCAGATAGCCAAACGGGTCAAAATGAGGTTTATAAAGGAATCAAGTGGGTAGAGACTCGAAAGTTTCATACCTCGCTAGGTGATGGATGGTACCACACCAATAAATTGGTTATGTTAATTTAAGTTTATGAACCCGTGATATCGGGTCAAACACTAAAGGTCAATAAAATGTGTCATTTGAAACGGAATGTTGAATTCCAAGGAAATGAGCTTTCAGTTCCAAGGAAACATGAACATATGAATAACGTAAACCCACCAAGATGTACAAGCCCGGGGGAACTTGGGTAATGGCATCTAAAGGGTTGGAATAAGGAATTGGAAATAAACATTTATGGTTAGAATGAGTCGAACAATTAGTAGTATAGAAACTTTTAGCCGTATGATCGGTGAGACAATTGTTGGTACGATAGTTGAAATGAACATGTCCGTAATGAATTTACAGACATACAGGAAAAGAAATGGCCTAAAACGGTATTCGGATTCGAGAGAAATCCACAAAATAGTCAAGAGGAAAATTCCCAGTGTCCACCGTAAATTACGGTCTACACCGTAATTTACGGTGGAGATCAAAGTGTTACGGTGAATTGTTCCTGTGTTACGGCAGAACCAAAGACATTCAGGGTCTACCGTAACTTACGGTAGACACCGTAAGTTACGGTGGAACCCAGAAAAGCTTGTATTTTCATTTACTTTTCGATGACGGAATTTATAGATATTTATATATGTTATATAAATGTCAAAACTAATGTCTTTAGTTGTTTGACCCTAGGTATGAAAAGGGATCCTCCCGGATGGTGATCAAGTACGCAGTCAAGAACCGAACACGCATTTTGAAGCTTCCGCACCAAACTTAATCTTGTCTAGACTTAATCAAGTTGTAAAACTTTTGTTAATCGTGTTATTGAATCTTTTAAACTAGTTGTTAGTTGACTAGTAAGGGTTAACTTTAAACTTGTTATGCACTATCTTACATTTGTTTTGGATACTATAACAAGTATGTATGGTCTTTAAACACGTAAAGTTTTTTTTTTGTAAACTCTGATTAGTATTTATTTAATATAATTATTAATTAAATTATGTCCAAATATTAAGGGTGTTACAAGTTGGTAATCAGAGCCCAAGGTTGTTAACAAGTGTGTTTGGTTCAAGCTTGATCAAACATCCGGTAAGAGTTAATTGTTCTAAAGTAGAGTTACTATGTGTAAAAAAGGGAAATAATGAATAGAAATGCATGGGAAGAGCGTGTTAACACACTCAAACCCGGAAGGTGCATTAAATAAGAACGGTGAAAACAAGTTATGAACTTGAATAAACCGAAGTAAATAAACCATATGTCATAGATGAAATGTTTAACACTTAATGTAAACATTTCAGTTAAAGATGACGGATAAAGGTAATGATAGTGCGGTGCCAAGAGTCACCGAGCAAACGAGAGAAGTGATTGCTGAGGAGGTAGGAAAAGCAATCGAAAACAGTTTGTCGGGTTTCATCGACAAAATCCAAAACACGGTGTTATCAGTGGTGGAAGAAAGAATCAAGAAATTGGAGGATAATGCCAATTTAGCAAAGGAGAATCCGGGAGGACGAAAATCTTGTTCTTATAAAGAGTTCATGGCATGCAAACCGCCAATCTACAACGGGGAGGTTGACCCGATAATATGCCAACGGTGGCTAAGCGATATGGATGGAGTATTCGAAAGGACTCATTGTGATCCAGACGACTACGTAGCCTATGGCACGGGTCAGTTAACAAGAAGAAAGAAATTGGAAGCGAAGCGGCTAAAGCTATGACATGGGACGAGTTTAAGACGCCATTTCTTAAACATCATAGTCCCAAGGCAGTTATTAACAAGATCAAGGAAGAATTCATGCAGCTTCGACACAAGGGTGAATCTATTGATAAAATCACAGGAATGTTCATGGATAAGATGAAGTTTTGTGATGAATTGATAACGAATGAGGAGCAGAAAATATATTATTATTATAATATGTTGAGCGCCGAGTATAGGGAGTTCATAACTCCTTCAAAGTATGAGACTCTCACCGAGATTATAAACGTTGCTCGGGAACGGGAGATAGAGTTGAAGAAACAGATTGAAAGAGGTGAAAGAAGGGCGCAGATAGTCAATCCAAGCCCAACGAAAAAGGCGCGCACCACAAAATCCTTAAAGAAAAAAGAAGGGAAAGGCGGGTCATCAAACTGCAAGATATGCGGGAAGGGGCACAAAGGTGAGTGCCGGTTCAAGGACAAACCGTGTCCTATATGTGGGAAGACGGGGCACACGGCTGCATTGTGCCCGGGGAAGGTGTCGGTGTGTTACAAATTCTACCAACCGGGTCACAAGAAATCTGAGTGCCCGGAGTTGATTGGAAAGAAAGATGACAAGAATACACACACTGAGACACCAAGAGCAAAGGCGAGATCTTTCCAGTTAACAGCAATGGAGGCAAAAACAAAGCCCGATGTGGTCTCAGGTATATTTGCCATAAATTCAATTCCTGCACATGTGTTATTTGATACGGGTGCGAATAAATCTTTTGTTTCACATGGATTTATTCGACATCCTTCCTTTGTACTAACAAAATTGCCTATGCCATTAGAAGTAGAAATAGGTGATAACAAAATTTTCCTTGTGTGTGATGTATGTCGAGATTGTAAGATAAACATTGACGATGAAGAATATTCAATAGACTTGATTCCTATGTCGATGGGGGAATTCCAAGTAGTAGTCGGGATGGATTGGCTATTCCGATACCATGCGAAAGTCGTATGTTTCCGCAAGGAGATAAAACTAACATCTCCAAGTGGGAAGCATGTTACTATCTATGGCGAAAAAGGGGGTAGTCCCGTTACGTGCTCAATACTAAAAGCTTACAAACTTATGAGGCGCGGATGTAAAGCATTCATGATATACGCAAACGAACCTGATAAAGAGACATCAACGATTGAAGACGTACCAGTGGTACGCGGATACGCTGATGTATTTCCGGACGATTTACCGGGAGTACCACCAGAACGGGAGGTAGAGTTCGGGATCGAATTGGTTCCGGGCGCGAAACATGTGGCCAAGGCGCCGTATCGACTCGCGCCATCAGAATTACAAGAATTGATGTCACAAATTCAAGATCTGTTAGACAAAGGGTTTATCCGGCCTAGTGTGTCTCCGTGGGGCGCACCGGTGCTATTTGTGAAAAAGAAGGATGGAAGCATGCGTATGTGCATTGATTATCGGGAGTTGAACAAACTCACGGTAAAGAATCGATATCCGCTTCCAAGAATTGATGATCTATTTGACCAACTACAAGGTGCAAGTTGGTTCTCCAAAATCGACCTTAGATCGGGGTATCATCAGTTGAAAGTCAAAGAGGAGGATGTACCGAAAACAGCCTTCCGCACACGGTACGGACATTACGAGTTCCTTGTGATGCCCTTCGGGTTAACTAATGCACCCGCGGCTTTCATGGACCTTATGAACAGGGTTTGCAAACCCATGTTAGACAAGTCGGTGATAGTGTTCATTGATGACATCTTGATATATTCAAAGAGTGAAGTAGAACACGCAAGTCATTTGCGTGAAGTGTTGGAGACGCTCAGAAGAGAGAAATTGTATGCGAAATTCTCAAAGTGTGCCTTCTGGCTACGGGAGGTGCAATTTCTTGGGCACATCATTAGTGCAAATGGGGTGTTAGTAGACCCATCGAAAATAGAAGCTGTGGCAAGATGGAATCCACCGAAAAATCCTTCAGAAATCAGAAGCTTCTTGGGGCTTGCGGGTTATTATCGGAGGTTCATGCAGGATTTCTCCAAAATCGCTATGCCATTAACCAAATTAACCCGTAAGGACGAAAAGTTTATTTGGGGTGAAGATCAGGAAAGGGCGTTTAAAACGCTCAAAGAGAAACTGACCCATGCACCGGTATTGTCATTACCGGATGGAACGGAAGATATGGTTGTTTACTCGGATGCGTCGCATTCGGGACTTGGCTGCGTTTTGATGCAACGAGGCAAGGTTATAGCCTATGCTTCGAGGCAGCTAAAGACTCATGAAAAGAAATACCCTATACACGACCTCGAGTTGGCAGCAGTGGTGTTTGCTTTAAAAATATGGAGGCATTACTTGTATGGAGTAAAATGCACTATCTTTACCGACCATAAGAGCTTGAAGTATTTCTTCGATCAGAAGGAATTAAATATGAGACAGAGGCGGTGGTTAGAAACCGTCAAAGACTTTGATTGTGAAATACATTACCACCCCGGGAAGGCTAATGTAGTGGCAGACGCGTTGAGCCGAAAGACAGATTATACGCCTATTCGAGTGCGATCGATGCAACTAATTGTGCCATCGGGTTTGCTTGAGCAAATTCGGAAATCTCAAATTGAAGCAATAAAGGAAGAAAATATGAAGAAGGAGAGAATAGTCGGTCAGCTAAAAGACTTGATAGATGGTAACCAAGGGTTGAAAACTCGATTCGATAGGATATGGGTTCCAAACTCATATGGGGCCAAGGCACTTCTACTTGACGAGGCCCATAAATCTCGTTATTCGATACATCCGGGGGCGACCAAGATGTATAACGATTTAAAACAAAATTATTGGTGGCCAGGAATGAAAAGAGATATCGTGAAATATGTAGAGAAATGTTTGACCTGCTTACAAGTTAAAGCGGAGCACCAAAAGCCATATGGTAAGTTACAACCATTGGACATCCCAGTTTGGAAATGGGAACAAATCACCATGGATTTGTTGACCAAATTACCCAAAACCAACCGCGGGTTTGATGCTATATGGGTAGTCGTGGATAGATTGACAAAAAGTGCTCACTTCATTCCGATTCGTGAGACTTATACATCCGAGAAGATGTCGGAGGTGTACACCAATGAAATCATAGCGCGTCATGGGGTGCCGATATCCATTGTGTCAGACAGAGATAC
>JARYGA010048686.1:0-15087 GCA_030545235.1 Helianthus tuberosus
GTATGGAAATACGATGAGCGCAATATGGATTTTTGGATAAATCCATATCCGTGATGTGATGGAGGAAACGATAATAGTAATAATAATATAATATAATAAAATAAAAATAAAATAAAATATGTGTGTACGGATGCATATTACTATTAGTGTGATTCTATTTCTGTTGGTATTGTAATTTTTATTTCAGTACTAGTGTGTAATAGATGCATAATAGTATATGGAAATAGAGTAAAAGTCGCAATGATCGACGTTTTTGGCTAGATTGCGTATCATATGATTAACTATATTAAATATTATCTTGTGATATTAATATGGGGTAAATGTTTAAAATTCAGATGGCCGATGAAGGAAATCAAGGAAATCTGAATAATGATAACCAGAGTAACATTAACGTGGTTAATGAGAATCCAAGCATCAATAACAATGGAAACCAAATGGATAATAGTGCCGTTCAACATATAGTGGCACAAGGAATCATAGATGTAATGCCATTTATTATTCAAACAATTCAAGAAGCGAATAATAAAAGTAAGCATAGCAGTAAGCGACCAATTGAACCAGAACACAGCGTAAACAATGGACCTGTACTTCAAATGCCTATTCCCAAAAGGAGAAGAACCGTGTCTTACGGTTGTTCTTATAAAGAATTCTGGTCTTGTAAACCAATGGAATTCTCGGGCAACGAAGGGGCCATTGCAACCCTATGCTGGATAGAGAAGACTAAGGCAGTCTTAAGGATAAGCAAGTGTGCTGAAGAAGATAAGATATTGTTTGCTTCTAATCTATTTAAGAATTCAGCACTAGAATGGTGGAACACTATCCTCCAATCAAGAGGAAGTGATAGAACCTACAATATGGAATGGGAAGAATTTAAGAACAAGGTAGAAAGGAAATTCTGCCCACCCAATGAGAAGGAACATATAGCAAACAAATTCCTAAACCTTAGGATGACTGGTGTGGATAGTAAGGGATATGCTAAAATATTCTTCGAATATGCTAGAATAGTGCCAACTCTTGCTTCACCAGAACCAGTATTAATCTCCCGTTATATCTGGGGATTAATCGGGGAAATAAGACACGTAGTCAAGGCAGCTAGACCTCAAACCATAGAAGAAGCTGTAGAACTAGAAAATACCTTGACAGATGAATTAATCCGTACCCGAGAGGAGGATCAAAGCAGGAACCTAACCCAGAAACTCACACAAGAATTTCATTCTGGAAATTTTAATCGTGGGAAAAATATAGGTTCTACCTCTACACCCTACTGTAGGTATTGCAAAAGAAAGCATTCAGGAAGATGCTCCATATATTGTAACTTTTTGCAAAATATCGGGACACACGGAAGAAAATTGCAGGAAGAAAGCTAATAACAGGATATGTTACAACTGCGGAGAACAAGGTCATATCAAGCTTAATTGCCCAAAATTAGCTCCAGCTACAAACAACAAGAATACTCAAAATGCTAGAGCATTTGTTCTGATTGCAGATGAAGCCAAAATGATTCCAGATGTCATAGCTGGTACGTTTTTAGTTAATGATGTTTTTGCTAAAGTATTATTTGACTCTGGTGCAAACCAAAGTTTTATTAATACATCATTTTGCAAATTTCTAAATCAGTCATTAACTAAACTACCACAAGAATGCTTACTAGAAACAGCTAATGGAGAAACTGTTAGGATTTCTGAAATCTTGCAGGGAGCAAGCATAGAAATTTTAAATCAGAAATTTATTGCAAACCTTTATCCCATGAATCTGGCAGGATTCGATGTTGTTTTAGGAATGGATTGGTTAATAGCCAATAAAGCCAGTATTTTATTTGATCAAAAGTCAATTCAAGTAAATTCACCAAAAGGTAAAATGATCACAATTAAAGGAGATAAACCATCTAGATCCACAAAATTCATCTCTGTGATGAAAACTGCAAGTTATATAAGAAAAGGTTCTATAGTGTATTTGATTTCCAAATCACTAACACTAAAGGAAAAGAACTAAAAGACATCCCAGAAGTGTCTCAGTTTTCAGATATATTTCCAGAAGAATTACCAGGGCAACCTCCAGATAGGGAAGTTGAATTCATAATCCATTTAATACCAGGAACAGCACCGATTGCCAAAGCACCCTACCGTTTGGCACCCGCCGAAATGCAAGAATTGAAGAAACAATTAGACAAATTGTTGGAGAAAAGATTTATACAGCCAAGTTCGTCGCCATGGGGAGCGCAGATATTGTTTGTTAAAAAGAAAGACGGATCAATGCGTATGTGCATTGACTACCGTGAATTAAACAAGGTTACGATTAAGAACCGGTACCCATTACCGAGAATCGATGATCTGTTTGATCAACTACAAGGAGCTCGATTTTTCTCTAAAATCGATTTAAGGTCAGGATATCATCAATTAAAGGTACAGGAAGAGGATATTCCTAAAACCGCTTTCAGAACGAGGTATGGTCATTATGAATTTACTGTCATGCCATTTGGTTTAACCAATGCCCCAGCTACATTTATGGACATGATGAACTGAATATGTAAGCCATATTTGGATAAATTCATAATCGTTTTCATAGATGATATTCTCATTTACTCTAAGAATAAAGAGGATCATGCAAAGCATTTGCACGCACTTTTAAGTTTATTAAGAAAGGAAAAGCTTTATGCTAAATTTTCTAAGTGCGAATTTTGGTTAGAACAGGTACAGTTTCTTGGACATTTAGTTAATCATGAAGGAATTCACGTGGATCCCACAAAGATCGAGGCAATTACTAAATGGAAAATCCCTGAGTCACCAACCGAGGTTAGAAGTTTCTTAGGATTGGCCGGTTATTATAGAAGATTTATTCAAGATTTTTCTAGAATAGCCATTCCTTTAACCAAGCTAACCTGTAAATCTGTTAAGTTTGAATGGGGATTTAAACAAGAAGAAGCATTTAGAATCCTTAAGCAAAAATTAACCCATACACCCATACTAGCATTACCAGAAGGAGCTGAAGACTTTGTAGTCTATTGTGACGCTTCTAAATTAGGTTATGGATGTGTATAAATGCAACGCGAAAAGGTTATAGCTTATGCATCTAGACAACTTAAGAATCATGAAGAGAATTATTCAACCTATGATTTAGAGTTAGGAGCTATAATTTTTGCCCTTAAGATTTGGAGACATTACCTTTATGGTAGTAAGTTTACCGTATTCACTGATCATAAGAGTTTAAGGTATATTTTCAAGCAAAAAAGAGTTGAATATGCGGCAAAGACGCTGGATGGAAATGCTTAGTGATTATGATTGTGATATCCAGTATCATGAAGGAAAAGCAAATGTAGTGGCAGATGCTTTAAGCCGAAAGTATCATGAAAAGCCAAAAAGGATACGTTCTCTTAAATTAAATCTACAAGTAGATTTAAATGATCAAATAAGAGAAGCACAAGAATCAGTAATCAAGGAAGATACTGAAAAATTAAAAGGTATGCTAAAAGAATTAGAACAAGGAGCAGATGGAATTTGGAGATTCCATGAAAAGAGAATGTGGATACCTAAATTAGGAAACCTGCGTCATCGTATATTAGAAGAAGCCCATAAGTCTAAGTATACGATGCATCCAGGAAATGATAAAATGTACCAAGATTTAAGAAAGAATTTTTGGTGGATAGGAATGAAAAAGGATATAGCAGCCTATGTTTCTAAATGTTTAACTTGTTCACAAGTTAAAGCTGAACACCAGAAACCCTCAGGTCTATTACAACAATTAGAAATGCCGGTGTGGAAATGGGAATTAATAACAATGGATTTTGTTACTAAATTACCCAAAACAAAGAAAGACAATGATACAATCTGGGTGATTGTAGATAGGCTAACCAAGTCAGCTCATTTTCTACCAATGAAAGAAACTTTCAATATGGAACAATTAGCCAAATTGTATGTAAATGAAATTGTTTCTTTACATGGAATTCCTTTATCAATTGTTTCTGATAGGGATAGCCGATTTACCTCTCATTTTTGGTCAAGTTTTCAAAAGGCAATGGGAACCAAGTTAAATTTGAGCACGGCTTATCATCCTTAAACGGATGGACAAAGTGAAAGGACAATTCAGACAATGGAGGACATGCTTAGAGCTTGTGTAATTGATTTCGGAGGTAATTGGGACGATCACTTACCTTTAATAGAATTTTCTTATAATAATAGTTATCACACAAGTATCAATGCTGCACCATTCGAAGCACTTTATGGACGAAAGTGCCGAACCCCAGTATGTTGGGCAGAAATTGGGGAAAAGCAACTATCTGGACCTGAGATAGTGTAAGAAACAACTGACAAGATTATTCAAGTCAAGGAACGATTGAAAGCAGCACGTGATCGACAGAAGAGTTATGCCGATAACCGACGCAAGCCATTGGAATTTCAAGCAGGAGACAAAGTATTGTTGAAAGTCTCTCCTTGGAAAGGAGTAGTAAGATTCATCAAATGGGGAAAGCTAAGTCCTAGGTATATTTGACCTTTTGAGATTATTAGAAGAATAGGACCTGTAGCCTATCAGCTACAACTGCCAGAGGAAATGGCAGGAATACATGATGTATTTAATGTATCTAATCTCAAAAAGTGTTTAGCTGATGAATCACTGATAGTACCTCTTAAGGATATAGAGGTAAATGAACAACTCAAGTTTGTAGAAAGGCCTCTACAGATTGAAGACAGGAAAGTCAAGAACCTCAAGCATAAGAGACTAGTTCTGGTCAAAGTAAAGTGGGACTCTAAAAGAGGACCTGATTATACATGGGAGCTTGAATCAGAAATGCAAAGGAAATATCCGCACTTGTTCCAGTAGATCTCGAGGACGAGCTCTAAAACAAGGTGGGGAGGATGTAACAACTCTCAAATAAACCGACACTCTTAAATATTTCTGACACCCTATTATATCTTAAAATACCCTTATATGTCTTTAAATACAACCCGTATGTGAAAACTGAGCCCGAAATACGTTATAGTAATTAAAATAATTAAAAATCTGAAAATTTTAAGTTAAGGCGGGCCGCGTAGACCCACCCCAACATTCACGCGGGCGGTATGAAGGTTAGAACCTTATTCCGTCTGATTTATTAAGTTCAGGCGGGCCGCGTGAACCCCATCTCAATCTAACGCGGGCCGCGTGAGATCAACAACACAACAACACCAGAGGCCGACACGTGTCGACATCGTGGCGAGTCTAGGCGATGACCCGGATCACCTAAACCCTACCCGGGCTAGTACGCGGGCCGCGTAAGCCCCGCTTATCTTTTATGCGGGCCGCGTGAGACCCAGTTTCAGCAACTATATAAGCAGGCATCGGGTTTCAGTATTCCTCATTCATTTCTTTTCTTTCTTAAGCGAATTTCTGAAGATATAGGCATAATATTCAAGTATTATACCCCCTAATTAGCGAGGTTCTGCTCCGTTGTAAGTATTATAACCCCAGTTTCGTAATAGATATGCTGCCCGATTGATTTAGGGTTCCGTAACAACTGTCGTGGTTCCGCCCGACGTAGTCGTTGGAATGCCGTCTCGAGGAGGGTATCATTAATATTTTCAAAGGGTTATGATACTAACCTATGTACATTTGTATAAATTATAGATTATTCCCAGGAAACCCTTACGCGAAGTCTAAGATAGCAATGTGAGTTTATCCAATTTTTGTTAACCTTTTTGTAATATTTTACAAAACCTTAATTGTTTTACAATGTGATTAAGCGGTGATTGAGTCTTTGTAGTTCTTCAATTACTGCCGGTATGTTGGGGTTTTGTATACAAAATTTACTACTGCGAGTAGTAAGTCGGGATGACAGTACGTTACCATTGGACAATGAGTTAGCCAATGTGTAATATGACCCGCAAGTCAGGATTGACAGTACTAAATGAGTAATTGTGTAGAAATAAACAATGTGATCGCTCTCAATACTGTTTTAATTGATAAAATGTTTCTTGATTAAACTGGGATTCACTCACCAGTATTTTCCACTGACAAATGTTTTTAAAACGCGTTTCAGGTAACACAATGTGACAGCCAATTAGTAAAAAGCCAGCTGGAGAGCACTGAAGGCTTGGGATAAATGTGGCTATAAAAGTTACCTAATAAACGATGTTTTAAATTCAATAAAATAGGGTTTATCCCTATAAATGTATTGTAATAAGAAACTTGGATTTTACCCATGTGATTATTAATATTAAATGTGGTGGTTTTACTCTGATAAACATTTCCTAACTACGGTCCTGATGTAAATTCCGCTGCCAAATTAACAAGCTGATACCACCGAAAATCTGAGTTCGCGTCCGCCCGTTCCTGGGACAGATAAGGGATCGGGGGTTGCGACAGTATGACATTTTTTGACTGATAAACTTGTTGGACACGGGTAGTGTGACCATGTGATCCTTTTGATACGATACACTTTGTGAAGCATGTAACAACACTTTGTGGTCGATGATTAATGAAAGCTCAATCGTCATGTTCTCATAAATTACGTTGTTTATGTTGTGCTTGTGTTATAGCCTGATTGCTTGTGTTATTTAGCACGTAAGACCTGACCAATCCAATCTCCTTCTTAGAGGATGTCTCATCAAGAGATTATTCGGCTGCCAGTGATCGAGGCAGAATTACAAGCGAACATCACACATGCCATCGCATGGCATGAGGTTCTTCGCTACAGACACAGCGGAAGTACCTCAGGGAATAACCCACCTAACGGTAATGTTTAAGTCACCTACGACACATTACAATACGTTTGGACAACTCCAAGTATGCTTCGCTAATGCTTTCTGTGATGATGTTGCTTGGGTACAGGCTGTACCTATAAGCAGTTTTTGGACTGCAAGCCTCTGAACTTCGACGGCACTGGAGGTGCCGTAGCCTTTGTAAGATGGGTCGAGAATACGGATTCTGTTTTGGCAATGAGCGGATGTACTCCAGAGAAACAAGTCACATATGTTTCTGGATTGTTTCAAGCTGAGGCTCTGTCACGGTGGAACCTTCGGGTTCAGACAATGGGCGAGGCTGCTGTGTATGCCTTGACATGGGATGAGTGAAAGAATTAATGCGTAAGGAGTATTGTTCTCAGATGGAGATCCAGAAGCTGGAAATTGAATTCTGGAACCTGAAGATGGAAGGTCCGAAGGTGGTGGAATATGTGCAGAGACTTCACGATTTGTCGCTAGTTGTTCCATATCTGGTGGAACCAGAGCTTAAGAGGCTAGAACGAATCATCTGGGGATTGGCGCCTCAGGTTTTAAGCTTGATGACAGCATCAAAGCCTCCGACAACCATCGATGCGAGCAACTTGAGCGTGGCTTTCACTAAAGAAGCAATTAGATTGGAAAATCTTTCAACCCCCGACGAGAAGAAGGAGACTCATGCGAAGTTATCTGAGAAGAACAAAAGGAAGCTCACCGATTTCCAAAAGGGTGCTCGAGCAAATAACAACAACAAAGCCAAAATGGGAAAAGAGTACATGGGTATCCTACCTAAGTGCGACAATTGTCGACGTTATCATATCGGGTGATGTAGATATGGAAAATGTGAAAACCGTGGCAAGGTGGGGCATGTCAAGGAGACGTGTAGGCAAGGTACTGAACGTGGAAATGAAGGTCCAGAAGGTAGCGGAAATCGAGGAGGAAACAACAAAAACAACTATCAAGGCGGAAATGGCGATGATCAAGGACGTGGTCAAAGTTGTTTTGACTGTGGTAGCATAAGGCATTTCAGGAAGTATTGCCCTAAAAACGACCAGGCCGATGGTAAGATTTACTTGGGGACTAAACCAAGATGTGATGAGTGCAAGTTTCACCATGAAGGTCGATGTTTGAGACCTAGGTGCAATAGGTGCGGAAAGGAAGGACACAACAAGGATGCCTGCTGGGCGAAGTATCCCAGACAAGGAGGAAATGATGACGGCAACCAAGATGGAAGCGATAGTGGAAGAGTTCCAGGTTGCTACCGATGTGGGGACGTGGGGCACTTTAGGAAAGATTGCCCTAGGAAGAATAACCAAGACCGTGGAAGAGCGTTTAACACTGGAGCTCGTGAAGCACGCCAGGGTCCGAACGAAGTCACCGGTACGTTCCCTACTAATCAACACTTTGCATTTGTGCTATTTGATACCAGTGCCGACTATAGCTTCGTATCTCTAGAGTTCAAGAATATACTTGGTTCAATAGCTAGTAAGTTAGATATCCCTTACTTGATGGAACTACCTAATGGGAAGCTAGTAGAAGCTAATGATGTGATTAGAGACTGCGTTATAAAGCTTGGAGAGCGTGATTTTTTGCCAAATCTTCTGCCAGTTGAGTTGGGAAGCTTTGACGCCGTAGTCAGGATGGACTGGTTGTCAAGTGATCATGCGGAGATTGTTTGCCATGAGAAGATTTTCCGCAGCCTGATGGTGAGTGAAGAGATGATCGTGATTCATGGGGAGAAGCAAGATACGCCTCTACGGATTATCAGTCATTTGAAGGCACAGAAGTTTTGCGCAAAGGATGTGTTGCATTTTAGCTCATGTCGTGGACAAAGAAGCCGAAGAACCTAAGCTCGAAGATATCCCTGTGGCAAGGGAATATCCTGAAGTCTTCCCCGAAGACTTGCTAGGATTACCTCCTCAAAGACAAGTCGAGTTCCACATTGACCTGGTTCCAGGCGCCGCGCCCGTAGCCAAGGCACCCTATCGACTTGCGCCTTCAAAAATATAAGAGTTGTCAGCACAACTCCAGGGTTTTCTATATAAGGGATTTATAGGGCCAAGCTTCTCGCCTTGGGGAGCTCCAGTACTGTTCAACCAAGGAGAAAGGCGGTGGTTTCTGAATAAGTATTAACTACCGGGAGCTGAACAAGCTAACCATCAAGAGTCGGTAACTCTTGCTGAGAATTAGCGATTTATTTAACTAACTGCAAGAATCCAACTACTATTCTAAGATTGAACGTCGATCGAGTATCACTAGCTGTGAATTTAGGAAGAAAGTACACCATGGTACAGCGAGTCAACAAGTTGTTTTAAGCATAAGCTAATACTGTGTTTTATACACGATACACAAAATAGTTACACACAAAATACAGAACTTTGAAGGTTTAGGAAGCATGCACTTAAGACCTTTGGGAACTTATGTCGAAATTCATTAAAGATTATCACTTAGGAACCACGTCTATTAACTCGGGCAAACACCATTATTCTGTCGTATATGCTATTTTAGTTAACCGAACAGGTGAAGTACTCGAAATTCTTATATTGAAATTCCACTTTTGCTTCTAGCAAGTAGATTTTTGTGTCTCTACTCTTAATGGTAGTTGCATCACGACAATTTTCTTCATTAAAGCGAACACTCCTTTGTCTCGATACTTAATCATTCTTCATTATAGCGAATACTCGTTGTTTCATTTCTTGGAAATTCATATGTTACGCAAGCACCATTTGTTATGCATGTAGTTACGTTCGAATAAGCGCTTCATCAAAGTTCAAATATTATTTCGCTAAATCTAATTATTGATTTGTGATTCGAATGACCTACATTATTGTAATTGTTGGCTCCTTTGTTATCAAGTCAACACACTTTCTTGAAACTTCTTTTCTTTCAAGTTACATACATGGTTTATCTTTGTAACCATGCCGAAATTTCCTTGTCGATACATACGTTTATTTTCAAATTTCACTAAAACCAAGTTCAATTGCTTGAACTTGTCCATTTTGCGTCTTCAATTCAAGACACCATATGATGTATTGAGAGCATCATATTCAAATCCATTTTTGCAAATGTTTCTTTTGTCCCGAGTCGTAGTAGACTTGTTTGGTCTACGGCTCCATTAAGTCGTCTGTTGATTTCGACACCTTGTGGTGATGCTTTCACTAAATTGAAGCTTGCACTAATATCGTTTACGCATCTCATACACGGATTTAATTGTTCATTTGTTGATTTGCTTTAAATTCGATCTGTTTTATCATGATTGAAGCAGTCCTAACACAATAGTGTGTTAAAACAATGGTACATAAATTCATTTTTTTATATTCCACTGTACCTCCTAACGATTCTTTCATTATCGATCGAATGCCTTGCAGTATTCGTTAATTTCATCATTCGATCGAAAACAGTAGTTCTTTGGTAATCTATATTCAATTGAAAATCCTACGATGCCATTTGAATCAAACTTTCGGGTTTGCTTCATTACACTTTCATTTGATTTCAAACACGGTGAACTTGTTTGGTCACCGCTATTATTAAATTATGTCGTTCACTACGCCACCTTGTGGTGTCGGTACAAACTTGTAGCTTGTGCTAATCATGGTCAACCGTTTCACACGAAACTACACATATTTTTGTTGGACTTGTCATTCAAACATTCTTAATGCAACTACGAATTAAGACAACAATACAACAAATTCGTTCGTATTTCATTTCGATGTATTCTCACAAATCAATAACGTCGACACATTAATTTTATTCATTTATCTGTTCGAAGGATGGCGAGTCAATTTTGTGTCACTATCAGATTGTGCATGCTGATTCTGAGTTCATCTAGCGGATGTTATTGTTTCTAGAACTCATTTGCATATTGTGAGCGATCGTTTGGAATTCTATCGGTCGAAACTCCTCTTTATGATAAACCCCTGTTAACTAAGTTACACTAGATTATACATCTATATGTTTCGTATCCTTTGACATCAAATTCTGAAACACATACCCTTCTAACCGTTGGGTTCCTAATGTTGTGATATGTCCTTGGATTTGCCTGATTCGAATAACTTTTGGTTCGGTTTCGTGGTTAAGCACTTTGATAATATTCATATCCATACACGCATAAGGTAACCCTAAGGAGTTAATGTAGATTAAATTTCGAGGACGAAATTTTCTTAACAGGGGGAGTATGTGACAACTGTCAAAATTCCAGGCATCTGTACAATTATGAAACAAGGATTAGTGCTTAATGACTGCACTGAATTACAGTTAATGATTTGAATTGCTTCCTGATTATTGCCATATACATACATGTGCATCATATATTGCAAATGACATACCATTATTGCATGCAAACTTTATTGATTCAAATGATGCACGAAACACAGCTAGCACAGTTATCAGACAAATCAGAGAAATGCTGACGGAATTCAGTACATAAACAGACATGGTATTGAGATACAGAATGGGCCAGAAACCAAGAGTTATACTAGTATAGTGTGTAGGAAAGTAAGGATCATAAAACTACCATCCTAGTGATAGTTTAAGTGCCAGAAAGTGCCTAAAACTCACATAAACTGCAGAATTCTGCAGAAAATAAGCAAATTCAGCATTTACACACACTAATATCATGTAGAAATATGGTTAAATGGTCCTGAATGCTTTCCTAAGTGTCAGGAACTAAAATTGTCACAAAAGGGTACATAAAGCACACTAAACTGCAAAGTTTAGCACCTTAACGAACTAGTAGCTAACCGGACACTACCCGAAACACCAAATTTTCACTAGAAGCACTGTTTTAACATTATCAAGCTAGTTATGGTCCCCGAACATCATAACACACAACATAACATCTAGTAACTAAATACCTAACTAATACTTGAATCTTAACTAACTAAACTAACTATCAAGTTACTACCCTAGCCTAGACCCACCCCCCACCTATGATCGGCCAACAAGGGCCCCACCCAAAGATTTTACTTGATTAATAAATTAGATCATGTTGGTGCTTTACTAAACACTTAGACCATGAGGTAAATAAGTAAGGATGTGTTATAAGATAACCTCCTAGATCATAAACCTAATTTCATACACATTTCACCAACACCATCTTCTCTCTTCCTTCCCCTCTACCTTCGGCCGTAACCCCCTCACCATACATCCACCATCTTCATTCAAATTTCATACAATCTACATATAAACCAAGGTGTTAGAAGGTGCATAAGGAAGCTAGGAGCTTTCGGAAGTTCAAGGACCTTCTCTTTTTGCTTTTATCCACCTCTTTTCTTCTCTTGATCATCCCTAGCCTTGAGCTAGTGGTAAGAACACTAACCTTTCCATTTTATATCTTATCTAAGTGGTTAAAGAATGATACATAATGATAAACTTGAAGAACACTAAGAATCAAGAGAATGAAACTTGAACATAAGCTTAAATCATGAAGAAATCATGTTGTTTATGTGTTGATTTACTTGTTGATTGTTATTTACTTATGGAAATGATGTAGATCATCATATGATCTTGCTAGATCATGATTAAAAACATAATCTAGCAAGATGAGAGGATGAAAGTGTTAAAGATGAATAGATCATCCTCATGAATGACATGAACTTGAAAGAATATAATGTTTCGTTATAAAGTGATGATCAAAGTAAGATATAAGTCTTGTAGATCTAAAATTTCATGGATGATTTTTCAAGAAACCAAGTTAAAAATACAAGTTTTACTAAATCTTGGTTCTTAAATAAATAACCCTCATTTTTTGTGGTTAATAAAGTGTAGAAGCACATATGTGACAAGAAAAATCCATGAAGAAACATTTTTAGAAAATGTGATTATAAGTTGTGAATAACTAACTTCTTTAAAAATGATGTTTTTAAAGAATCAACCACACTTTAAAGGGTAACAAGACTCACTAAATACACTAGTAAGTTACTAAAATTTTTTGTAAATGTTCAAGTTCATGAAGTGGTAGTTATGCTTGTTTTTTTTTGGCAAAATTGGTAAGTATAGATTGTTCATTGTTGATTAATTGTGTTGATTTATAAAAGAAAATGATATGCCTTCGAGGTATTGAAACCTCCATTTTTAGGGGAAACTATGGCAACATTTTTCTAAAAATTAAACACTTAGAAAAATATTTTTAAACAAATATTTACAAATATATTTCAAACCATAGATTTTCATATAAAGGTTGCCATACATTTTTATTACAAAAATTATAAATATTGGAGGTTGGTTTTTATAAATAAAAGTGACTAAATATGTATTTAGGAAAATATGTATTTAGAAGTGACCATGTGTGTAATTATTTGTATATTATGTGTATTAGTTATATTATTTTAGGACTTGAAATAATATAACTCATCAAAACACCAAAAATTACAATCCAAAATATTACCAAAAATTCCAAGGAATAAATATACAAAGAATACCTAAAATATTGGTGAAACCGAACTAAGGAATATAACTCACAAAATATTCCGAAGAATTTATTCACAAGTATATTTTTGGTAAATAATATTTTGGACACCAAAGGAACAAAAATATGATTTCTACAATTATTACAAATTTATATCATATTTTTGACAAGAAGAAAATATATTATTTTTGGTAAGTAAAAAATATGTTTTCTTGGAATTAATAGAAGATATATTATTTTTGGAAGAAATATATATTTTCTCAAACAAACATGAAACATATTATTTTTGGATGAGGAATGAATTTATATATATTTTCCGAGTTAGACTTGGAAATATATTATTTTTGGAACTTATATGAAAATACAAATATTTTTGTCAAAGGAAAATTATAAATAATTTTTCTAACTAATATTCCTCAAAATATATATTTTGGAAATATATATTGAAGTATTTTTACTTGAAATATTATTCCGGAAAAAATTGATACAAAACTTAGTATAAGAATACTTAACAAATACAAGAAAATACGTATTTTTGTACGTATAAATACACTCCAGAATACGACACCGATACATGGTAAAAATATACCAGTATAAGAATACAAATACAAATACACCCATCCTTGGGAAGGAAATACATGTATAAATACTTGAAAAGTATCAAGTTAAAATATATTATTTTAGCTATTATTACAAAATTTAATAAATATGATTTCAGTTAAAATATTTATTATTTTAACAAATAATTATATAACTTGGAATAATATCGAAGACATGAAGAAACGTAACTCAAAGACACTAATCAATACTAATCAAGGCACGACCCACTCGTCTAATAGACCTTAGTACGTTGTAGGTAGTCGTGTATATCCAAAGGAGCTTTGAGTTATCGTTGAAGAACGCAAGACTATGAGTTCATGTCCCCCTTTTCTTTAACTGTTTTCAGTTTTATAACTTCGGGGGTGAAGTACATGCTACAAACTGTTTACAAACGTTTATATGCGATATGGTTAGCTAAGGAAGGGTACTGCTAGATCATGTGAGTGGTGGGTATAACACTTGTTGGTGCATAATGTCTATAGCCTACGTCTATCAGTCTAGGTCATGTCAGTAGATTGTACAGGGTCAAAAATGTAATTTTATAGTGTTTTGTAGTAATTCCGCTTGAAATGACACATGGTCATTTCAAACGGAATTAGATTTGTTAATTCCGCTTGAAATGACATGTGTCATTTCAAACGGAATCAGTAGCCTATAAATAGGCAAGTTGTGCTTCTCATTTGATACGGAATTAGCCAGAGTGTCACGAAGTGCTGCTGAAATTCCACCATGTAATCAAGTCTATTTTGAATGAGAAGCTTGTTTTAAAGTGAAATACTCTGTTTCTACTCAATTCTTTACTGATTCTAGACTGTTTGTTTGTTTCAGCCTCTCAAACAGTTGTGTATTATCTCTGATTGACTCATTTGGTCGTCAAAACGATCCTATAATTGGTATCAGAGCCAGTTATGAGCCAATACACTTGAATCAGTGCCTTTTTCTACACATTCTTGGACTTCTGGACAAAATAACAGACAAAATGGACTGATTTTCTGATATTGTGTGTAAAATACAGTTTTAACAAACCCTTGAGAGAATCAGATCAAAATTCGAACTAAAAGTGACAAAAATGGGACAAACAGTTAATTCCGTTTGAACGAACACCTAATTTCGTTTGAAAAATTTGAGGTAATTCCGCACGGAATTACTGATTTCATTTGAAAGACAGTTAATTTCGTTTCAAAGGTAATTTCGTTTGGCTAATTTCGCACCAGATTAATAATTTCGTTTGAAATGACACCTGATTTCGCTTGAAGGTGTAATTTCATTTGAAAGAGGTTAATTTCGTGTGGAAAGTGATTTCGCTTAAAAGTGATATTCCGTTTGAAAACCTAATTTCGTTTGAGATGATCTGATTTCGTTTGAAAGTCCATTTTGTTCGTAATTCCGTTT
>JARYGA010048687.1:0-42290 GCA_030545235.1 Helianthus tuberosus
TATAACAAAAGCTTCAAGAGATATATGATCTATGGAGGCTTTACTATTTCGACCCCTAAAGTCCTGCATTCGAGAAAGTACACTTCGACTTTGTTTTATACGTCACTTTTTTGGCACACCCTTTGAAAAACTTTGTGCGCGTCAAAACTCATTATCACACCAAAACGCTTGAAGTAATATCGAATGCGACATATGATTTTAACCGGTTAAAAAAGACAATATTAGTCAAAATCAAATAATGAAAATGTGGGTTACAAATTAAAAAAACAAACCTAGCAATAGGAAAAAGAAATGAGAAAAAGAAATGGTAGGAGACGCTCCCCTTCATTTTCTGCTTTTTTGCTGCACAAGCATGTTTACACAAATAGCATCCAAAGCTACTAGATCAGTTGGAAACCCTACCATTTACATTTCCACCTAAAAAGCTATAGATTTTTTCTCTTTATTTGTATACTTTTTTATATATGTACCACCGTATAATACCAGTAATATATATGTGTATGTCGCATTTAATGTAGAACCAATTTTAAGCAAAGAATCACGATAATCGAATAAACACTTGTTATGTAGCTCTTGGGGGATAATCACACGTACTTGGATAGAGTTAGAGAGGCAGTTAAAAAACCGTCTTAAATATTACATTTAGAGCAATAAGTATAAATGTCTTTACTCAACTTATATATAGGGGAGGGATAGAAAGAAAACTCATTTGAGTTACAAAAACTCTAAAAACCTCATCTCACCATCAATTTAAAAAGTCAAAGGTTGAGACTGGTTCTATTACACTTTACTTTTTTAGAAGCTAAAGTCTGCAAAAAGTTGTTACACGTAACATGTGAGAGTCTTTGGAGGTTTACACGTAACACGAAACAGTCTTTGAGTCAAAAGTGTAACACGTGACAAAAAAAGGTCCATTCATTTGGGTTTCATACTTTTTGTAACTCACATTAGTTTTCCCTCAATAATTACCTTATATATAATGTGTATAATATATGTGTATATTCATTGTCAAGTATAGTGCACATATGTGTTATCAAATCAAATCAAAACAAAGAAAATGTTTAAAAAGAGGAGGTCAAGTACAAATAGTATTTTCTTTTTGGCTCCTTTTTCTTTTTCTTGGTTTATATAGTCTCCCTTGAAGAAATTAGGGATGGTTGATAAAGACATCAAGTGCCCCAGGGAATATTTTGGGTTTTGTGGTCTTGGTTTCTACCTTGAGATTATTGAAAAAGTCTACCAAGATCTCAAATTGAAGAAATTATATCATCATTTTATATAAAACTAGAGCTAGATTAGGTATTCTCATTATTGCAAGCATGTATATGTTTAACAAATAACAAACTTGACATCAAAAAGAGGTTGATAAAATGTAAAGGGGTTTATATTCTAAAAGGCAAATCTTAGAAGAGATTCCTGAGTACAAGATTAATAAGGAAAGTTACATATAGATACAAGAAAAAGTATAACTTCATACATTGTAAGTAATATGGGATCTTTTTATGAAAAAGTTAAACAAACTATACCAATATAAACATTATCATTATGACTTTTGAGGTCTTTACTTTGAAGGACATCAAACTTTTACTTAATTTTACAAAGCAATTGTTATAAGTAGCATCCCAAAAGCTAAAAATGCTCATTTAAAAGATGAATTTATGGGTTATATCTTTATCTTTATTGGTGAATAAATAAAGTCAATAAAAGCTTAGGTGATAAAGAGATGCACTGGTTGCTCCCTAGCTACAATTGCATTTAGACCAAAACCCTATAGACATTTCATAGTGAATGAGAAAACAGAAAGCAATTTTGGCTTTTATAAGGCTACATTGAAATATAGTACACACATACTTTGGATTCCACACTTTAAAGAGGATTTGGGGTTATGAAATAAAGAGAATGTCAGATGACATGTTTAGATAGGCTTGGAATGGACCATCCACTAAATTTTCCATATGTCATATGCCACTTGGATTACAATTCTAGGAAAGTGCCCATGATTTCAAGAAATGTGAACCATGCCAATGTGTTGGTTGATAGTACTTCAAATTTAGTTTAACGGTATTTGACTTTTCGACAACGTTTAAACGTATGGTTTGTATATCTAGATCAATCGAGTTAATCCCACTAAGACCTTGATTGTTTAAGGTGACAGGTCAATC
Organism: Helianthus tuberosus; assembly: GCA_030545235.1. Taxonomy (NCBI): domain Eukaryota; kingdom Viridiplantae; phylum Streptophyta; class Magnoliopsida; order Asterales; family Asteraceae; genus Helianthus; species Helianthus tuberosus. The sequence continues at coordinate 2,163 of JARYGA010048687.1, forward strand.
ATGTTATTATGGGCTTAAACTCGTTATAATTATGCTATACTGATCATGATTAATACAAGTATGTAACACGATTGTTTTCTTGTAGTTTGACCTTCAAATTATCATCAATAGAGTAACTGAAAAGCTCTTGTTCGGTCATTGATTAGACGAGTTATTGTTGAAAGTTATAGTGAAAATGAGGTTTCTCACTAAGTTTGGACACATTTATAAGGAATTATTATTAATATACTTGTAAAAATAATATGTTTGCAATCTCCTTGAAAGAGTTTCACAACAAAATAATAAATTTTCATAAATATGATATGATGAATGAAATATCAATGCTCAAAGTTATGTTTTGGAATTAAAACTCACATCCTCATTCTATGAGTTTTGGGCGTTACAGAGGCATGCAAGGTGTTGTTCCTGCCGATATCGTGCCAATTTTCATTCCTTCTCATATCATCTTTCACCCATTCCTTCCACCCTTAGAGTGGTTTACAAGTAAAAACACAAGATGCTTGGTAAAGTATCATTAGTTGTATTTTACTCTAACTCTACCTCACACACTCGGGTTGCAACAATTGGTTCAATTTGCCTAAATTCTTCAAACTTGGAACTAGATATGTCTGAACTACATTGAGTTTAAGAACCATTCGAACGTCTCCCAACGCAATTTTAGAAGCCATGAAACGTGGATCGGAAGCTCATATTGTTCTCCAACTTGCGTGGTTCTGTGTAATGTGGTAAGTTAGCTAGTTGCGAGTTACAACCAATAAATTTACCAAAGAGCAAGAGTTAATTCCAGCTACAATTTCCAGGAGTGATTTAAGGTACGCGAGTCATATCCACCAGTATACACTGCTTCCACCGTTTTACCTTAGGAGATAGACGATCATCTTATCCAGTCATGAAATATGTTCTAATGATCTTTATTGAACACAAATCATCAACCAAACTAATTCTTATTTTAAAGGATATTGGATTTAAATAACCCCAACTTTCACCAATTAGCCAATAACACTACCAACTTTCGATTTGTACACCAGCATTCCCAACTTTCAACATATTGGTCGATAACACTCCCTAACTAACTGAACCCTAACCCAGTTAGTTTTGCTGATGTGGCCCTTTTTGCTGACGTGGAATATGACATGGCATCTGATGTGGCTTTTTTGATGGCGTGGCAGTTGATGTGACAGCTGACATGCCATTTTTTGTTGACGTGGCAGCTGACATGGCATTTTTTTATGACGTGGCAACTAACATCAGCTAACTGTGTTAGAGTTCAGTTAGTTAGAAAGTGTTATCCGCCAATAAGTTGAAAATTAGGAGTGTTGGTGTACAACGAAAGCTGGGAGTGTTAGGGGGAGGTTCATTTGAGAAGAATCTTCTTAAAAGAAGAAAAATAAATTAATCTAAACCCTATATTTTCTTGATCAATGGTTGTGAATCAAGATATCATTTTTGTCCACTTTTAATTAATGTTTTAATTACTAAGGGTAGTATAGACAATTTGCTGTATAATATTAATAAATATTTTAAAGAGTTACTCAAGTCTTATTAATGCAACCATAATTTTCTCCTTGACCGCCATTAATGTGTTGGCTCCTACACCAATTTTATTAAAAGTGAAAAAATCATTTAAAAATGTTGTGTCCTACACATATTTTATTATGAGTCGCAAAGTTATTTAAAAGTGTTTGAGTCCTACACATTAATTATCATACACTAAAATATTGTTTTAATGGTGTAGGAAATGTTGAATATGTAAGATCATGTGCGGGATTGTTTTTATTGTGTAAGGTGCACAACTATTTATAAGATAGACTCATTAAGTGATTATAGTTCATTAATTTGATTAACAAAAATAAATAATAGACTCATTAAATGATTTGTTCAAATTACGTTTGTATTCTTTATTCTTTTTGTTCTCAACTTGTAATTTCTTCTCATTTGAACTCTTCACTATCGGCCAATTGGTGAAAGTTTGGGTTATTTAAATCCAATATCCCTATTTTAAATTGGATACTTGCAGTTGCAAATTATGGTTTTATTCTTTACGCTTAGGTAACATTTATTTTTACATTTCTTGTAATTTGTTTTGTGAACGATATTGTATGTTATTCTTTGACTCAAAATAAAGACTAGTATATTTATTATTATTATTATTATTATTATTATTATTATTATTATTTATGTATATTGTATAAAATCCATGTTCAAAGTATCTAGACTGATACATACCCATAAATTGAACATACATTAAGGTCTTTTGTGTGATACACATCCTTTAGGGTTGTTTGCTCTATGCCACTTTCTTAAACAGTTACACACTATTATTATTGATACTTTAACATTGACATTTTGTATAATATATCTGTGACTAAATTACTTTTTGAGTCTCTGTATTTTAACAGTTTTAACCATTTGAGTCCAAAATCAAAATGTTTAACACCCTGAGTCCCTGGATGTTTTTTTATAAAATTGGACTCAAACGTTATAACATGAGAGGTTAGAGGCCTAGAGCGTTAAACTTTTTAATTTTGGACCCAGTTGATTAAAATCACTAAAACTCAGGAACTTAAAAACTAATTTACTCTATATCTTTTAAACAAAAAGTTACCATCCCACAACCGACTTTACAGTACAACCACACGTCATGTAGAGAACATACACCCCAAAAGATTAGAGAATCTCCAACTCATGAGCACAATCTAAATGCCCCACAACCAAAATTTCATTAACACACTCCAAGTTTCATATATTTGTTCTTTTGGGAGATTCATAATAAAGTTTATGTCTGACCGTTTTCAAGTCGTCACATAAAAAGAAAACGATAGAAACTAGATGTGTTTTGGTAACATGAATAAAACTTAAAGAGGTGAACAAAAAACCATCTTAAATTCAATGTTTAATGTAAGAATATTAACTGAAATAACAACGTAAATTCTACAAACCTCCACCTCAGTATGCTGCATCTAATTTCTAAAAAAAAAAAAACACTTAAACGCTACAAAATTTCAAGCCCCATTAAAATCTATTAAAAATATTAATATTGTATAAACTTAAATGGAAATCTATAGTTATTCCGAACCTTGCCAGCAGGGATACGTTGTGAGTGCTCTAAGAGCCGAATTATAAACTTAAATGGAAATCTATAGTTATTCGAACTTGATCCACTTTTCATATATTCAAAATTTCATGTATAACTATGCAGCTTGATAATTTAATTTTTCTATCAAAATCGAAAAAAAGAAAAATTTAGATCTGAATTTAGAACATCAATCATTTTGGACCCACCCTTTAGTGGAATATCGAACGAAAATAGTCACCTCTCATTATCTCTATATCTTTATACGTATTGATTCGTAACATCGAATGCAAATTTCTAGGTTGCAAATGGTTGCCAAAATATATGTAGGAAATGTGGATGTCTAATCTTGCATAGCTGAGGGGGCAACATTGGGCAACATTTTCACCTTTAGAAAACATAAACAAAATCATGAGAATTGCATACATGAAAGTGGCATTTCAAGATTTCAAAATTATTATCATGAGGATCAAATAATGGGGAGTCATGATTGAAACATAATAAGTTTTCCATATTGAAAATTGGGCACCACATAATTTTGATGAGATGAGTAAGCCTTACATCAACATGACCCCAAGTTTTGGCAATCAACTCTATTGAGGTTATGGACTTCTGTCGTTATATAAGTAAGAAACGCTTGTAGAAAAGTACAAATCGGTATTTCTTTGCACAGTTTGATAATTACTTTTGATTTATTAGAATTATGAGTGTGTGTGTGTGTATATATGGATAGATTTTATACATGAGAGATTAAGAGTTCAGCTAGCCATTTACTTGAAGTAGATACGCGTAGACGTGATTGGACTCGAAAAAATCTACATTCGAATTGTACAAAACCTGAATTTGATTTTCAAATTAGGTTAGCAATGATTCAAAATCAGATTTTGGTTTTTGAGTACAAGATTTTCGAACTGATCCAACCCGATTATACAAATATGAAATACATATGTATTATAAATAAATGTGTATTCAATTTATTATATACATAATTATTATATATACATTATTTATTTTGCTCATAATTCATATTGTTTATTCTAATTGGTTTTCAAAACTAAAACTTTGAATTCAGCTATGAGCTGCCAAATAACTAATTTTAAACATATAAAACATATGTTACATTACCCTTTTTAAATTATATATACTTGTTTAGTCTCTTATTTTAATTTTGTACATATATATACACTTGTTTAGTCTCTCTTATTTTAACTTTGTAAACATATACTAAGGGGCTGTTTAGCAACTTATAAATGTTTAAGTGTTGAACCAATAAGTGGTTTGAACCATTAAGTGTTGAACTAGTAAGAGGTCTAAATCATTACGAGCAAGTATAATGTTTAACCTTTCAGAGACAAATGTCTGGCCAAATCAGATTAGAGGTCTTAACCATTCAGACTCAGTATAATGCTTAACCATTCAGAGGCAAATGTCTCAACCATTCAGACACCTGCTCGTGAAACAAACTATAACAACCCTCCTAATTATATCCTAAAATATTTAGAATGTCCCTATACGTCCTAAAATACACCCCGTATACGAAAACCGGTCTCGAATACCTTTAATTTCATAAAAATAAAATAAAAACAAGATTTAATGGTTCCTCGCGGGGCGCGAGCGTCTAGCCACCAGGCGCAGCCCGGTGCTGCCACGTGGCAGCAGCGTGTCGAGGCTATGGGCCCGACTCAGCAAAGCTAGGGCCTACGACACCTAGCTCGCAGGCCGCGAAGACCCTCTCTTCTTCCGTCGCGGGGCGCGAGGAAGTGCTGTATCAGCACTATAAATAGGATCGATCGGAATCAGTTGAAATCGTTCAAAATTTTCGTATTCTCTCTACAATTCTAAATAGTAGAATTAATATCGGGCATAACACCCCCTAATTAGCGAAGCTCTGCCTCGTTGTAATTATTATAACCCCCGGTTAGATACGCTGCCCGATTGATCTAGTGCTCCGTAACGGCTGTCGTGGCTCTGCCCGACGTAGTCGTTGGAGTTCTGTCTCGGGGAGGGTATAACTAATGTAAATTGGGTTATTATACTAACGCGTGTGCATTGTTTAATTAATAGATTATAACTAGGAAGTCACTAGGAAAATACCTAAATTAGCAATGTGAGTAATCTTCTTTTTGTAAACCTTTTTGCAAACTTTTTTTACAAAAACTCAATTGTTTTACATTATAATAAGCAGTGATTGAGTATTTGTAATTCTACAATTATCGTCGGTATGTTGGGATTTTGTGTACAAAATTTGTTACTACACTGTGAGTAGTAACATGACCACAAGTCAGGATTGACTGTGCCGTGGGTGGTAATTAAAGTAAGAATTGGAAACAAATATAATTGCGAGATCGCCCTCAATACTGTAAAATGATAAAACATGTCTTGATTAAATTGTGATTCACTCACCAGTATTTCCCACTGACAAATGTTTTTAAAACGCGTTTCAGGTAACAAAATGTGAAAGCCAAATAGAAGCCAGCTGGATAACACTGGAGGCTTGGAAAATGTGGCTATAAAAGTTACCTAAATAAAGAAGATGTTTTATTTCAATAAAATAGGGTTTATCCCTATAAACATGTTTGTAATGAAAACTTGGGAATTCCCCATGTATTTAGTATTATAAAATGTGGTATTTTACTCTGATAAAATATTTCATAACTACGGTCCTGCTGTAAATTCCGCTACCAAAATGATAAACACCGATACCACTGATACTGGCTCGCAGCCACCCGTTCTCAGAGTTAGGGGCCGGGGGTTGCGACACAAACATTCTAAACCATTAGGTGCTAAACTAGTAAGATGTCTAAATCATTAAGCGTCCTACTAAGAGCTAAAGAAACAACCCCTAATAGTCTGTTATTTTAATTTTGTACATATATACTTGTTTAGTCTCTCTTATATTAACTTTGTATATATACTAATTTTGACAGGGGCTATATATACAATACATGTATTATCCGCATAAAGTTGGTAAACAGTGTGAATATTTTAATGAGCTTTAGCATATGTACAAGGGAATCCTAATATCATGGCAGAAAATAATCAAGTAAACACTTAATGTGGATTATACTAATATGAAACATGCATGACTCAAATAAATAAATAAAAATAAAACATCTTTCGGCCTTCCAATTCTGTCTTTTTGTCTGATATCTTTCTAGTTAACTAAGAAAATATACTATTGCACTCTATATAATATATGATTTGATTAATAAAAGTTAATGTACAATTACATAATTAAAATATTTGATAACGACAAAACTGAGTTGTATTAATAATTCGTATGTTGCTTGTAAATTGATACTCTTAGGAATGTTTGTAAAATTCAAAAGTCGCTAGACGTTTCCTAGTCGGTTAACGAGGAGTAGAGAGTACTCGATCTAGACGGAGAGTACTGGAACATGTTAAATAAATAAATAAATTAGTTTTCAAAAATTAAATATATGTCAAATAACATAATTTACTAATATTTATAACAAAATAGGTGAAAATGATATTCATTCTTTAATATTATAGGTGTAGAAATTAAGTTTTATTTTTCTAAGTCAAACTCGGTCCGAGTTGACCTATTAGATTTGATTCTAGCCGAGTTTGACCGCGTTTGATCGATTCCAAGTAACTATGCAGAGTTAAAGAAAGTGGCATCGGCAGCCTACCTTGTAGCGACTACTCGGAGAGTACTCAGCCTTGGAGACCTTGTTTTACACCCATGCTCTTAGGTATGATGATCGTTCAATACATAGCTAGTTTGACTATAGATGTGCGAGAAGTGCGTAAACAAATATATGTATAAGTACATAGAAATATATATAGAGGAAGGATATAAAGAAAACTCATGTAAGTTACGAAAACTCTAGAAACCTCATCTCCACCATCTATTTTAAACAAACAAGGGCTTAGTCGTTTAGATTGGTCCTGTTACACTTTTGTTTAAAAAACAGAAAGTCTGCAAAAGCTGTTACACATAACACGTGGCAGTCACTAGGGGTTACACATAACACGTTTGCAAAAAATGTGACACGTGACAAAAGGAGGTGCGTTCATTTGAGTTTTATAGTTTGTTTAACTAATATGAAATTTGTTCCTATAATTGGCCTATATTAGATAGAGAGAGTGTGTGTATTGTACAATATCTATTAACGTACGTTGCGTACGCGATTAGTGTATAACATGCGGATTGAGTGATATAGCATGCGAATTTTGTACATTTTGGTTTTCCGAGTAACCGAGTTTGTGAGTCCGAGTTTATGACCATGCGATTTTGAGATATAACATGCGACCAACCATTTTGTGAGTCCGAGTTTGTGAGTCACAGGCGAGTTTATGAACATGTCCGGGTTTGTGAAGCCATGCGATTTTGAGATATAACATGCGAACAACCAATTTATGAGTCTGAGTTTGTGAGTCCCATGCGCTTTATGAACATGTCCGGGTTTGTGAAGTCTTTTGAGGTTTATAACGTGCGGATTTCTTATCGCGTACGCGTCGTACGTTAAGGCCAATTGTACGTCTATAGGGGTCAGTTAACGTACAATTGGCCTTAACGTACGATGCGTACACGATGAACATATAACATGCGGATTTGAGGTTATAACATGCGGATTTTAACGTACAAACTCGGAAGATTCACCATGTGGACTTCACAAACTCGGAAGATTCCAACATATGGATTTATGGTTTTTGATGTTTATAACTTGCATACTACTTATCACATACGCTCGTATGTTAAGACCAATTGTACAGTATACTTTCTCTAGTTATGTAAACAATTATACCTATTAATTTAACACTGATAATTATGTAAACATATAAACATCACTTTTTCTAGAGACCTTTATTGTATTTGACATGCACTATACTCAAGTATTTATGTAGTTGTTAGTGTTCTCTAGATTAAAAAAAATTAGTTTTGTATGTAAAATATATGTGTATAATGTATGTATGTACATGCATACATTTATAACTAATTCGGTCATAATAATCCAAATGCCTAAATTTAATGTCAACTTTTTAGTGGGTATTGGAAAAGGATGTTTGTGGGTGTGATTGGTGAGGTGGATTAATAATTAAATATAGCTCTAAGTAGGGATATTACATCTAAACTACTTGGTTACATAAAAAGCATCCATTAGTAGACCTTCAATGATATTTTCCACTGTATCATATTTAAAAAACTAATCAATATCTTAAGACTCAAGAAAAAGAAGTAAAACTCATGTTCTAAGTGTGAAACTATTGCTATTTGTTTATTAATTAACCGAGGGGCGCCATTTAAGTCACCGTCATTCCAATAACGAACGCCATCCAAAATGGTTCAACCTCTCATAGTGGGGCCCAATTATTCAACAACAAATCATTTTTTATGTTTTTTTACTTCAACTTATTTTTAGTTATCTCACAACACCTAGTTATTAGATGGTTTAGTTATTGTCTCTCTGTCTACTTAGCACTGAGATGCACCACGTTTGCTAGTTGTTAAGTAGGATTGTTATTCCACAACAAATGGTCCAAGTCACCCGTTACATAAACATAACTATTTAAACATGGATACATAATACAATAATAATTTTATCTCATACACATTTACATATGTTACCTAATAAATGAATACAAAGTTAGACACGTGTCATCATCATATTTCACATAACCATTTTTTGTCGCCCAATGACCATAAATAAATAAATGCTTAATAAATTAGGAAATAGTAACTTAATCCTATTTTAATATTACTAATTTTAATTTGTGGCATAATACGTTAGTCACTAATTATGAATATACATTATTCGTCATATAAAGAGAGTCTATATGATGGTTAATATTCACACACTCCTCTGCTTTATCTCTCTCTATATATACATAGATATATACAAAGAAAGATAGAGTGAAAAATGATGTGTGAATAAGATTTAGAGGTGTGGGAATAGTGACAGCCTATATAAACTATTAACTTAGATCATAATTTTATAATAACTAATTTTTAATTAATCCGTAGAACAACTATTAACAAGAATAATAAATCTAGTTTATGACATATCAATAAAATTGTTTCATTTACTTTAAATAAAAGTTATATTTAAAAGATACACAATAATAAAATAATATTATAATATACAATATAATACGTAATTAGAATATATAGATTTGTGTATTACATATTTTCTAGCAGTCGACCCGTGTAATACATATGCTATTATGGTATTTCAGTGTTACTGATTAACAAAGTCCGATTTTTGTGATAACTTCATGTAATACACGGGTCTATAGCCTAGTAGTTATAATAATCTCAACTTAAATACATTTTAATTATGTTTTTCTTAATCACAAATAAAAACTAATTTTAGTAGCTTAATGAATAAGTTTTTAAAGTGATCTTGAATTTCTAAAGAGTTTCTATCATGACCTAAACTTATCTCCTTTTGGACCCAATAATTCGGGCTTTGCAATATTTTTCAAAAGGTTAAACCAACCATTGATTAAGATTACACGACGATCACTATAGAAATTCAAGTATATGATTAATTAAATACTTCTGTTCAGACGTCCTTAAAAAATATATGAAAATAAAATAACGTTACCTATTTTAGGGATAGTGGTTTGAGATGAAGTTTACAAAAAATACATATAATCAAAAACTAGTATTTGACAAAGATCCGAGTTTTTCTTAATAAAATGATTTTAAGTGGAACGTGTTTTAACCCGAACCAAATTCATACATTTAGGATGATCGATTTTTACCGGAACCTATTTAATTTGTTAAAACTTGATTTGACCTGAACTCAATTTAATCATCGGTCATAACCCGTTTTGACTTGTCACCAAACCAAACTGTTATCCAAGGCTTAATAAACATGGTAGAATAACAAACCACGGATATGTGTGACAATATAATTAATTATATTTTTTTAAACGTATATATTATTCACAACACCGGCTCCCCAACCAGGGGCAGCAAAAGACAACAAACACCAATTACATTAAAGAAAAACTACACCACTCACTCCACGACACGGATCTATTATTCGACCTATATTTATACCACAAGAACCCATAAGATTGAATAGTATGGAAGATCTTCTCGATGCTAACAGCTAACCGCCTCATTGGAGAACCTTCGATTATTCCTAACTTTCCGGATGCACCAACAAGCAACCGTAATAATTCCTTGAAACATCACTTTAGCTCCCTTCCGAGATTAAAATGCTCATAATATTCCATAAGATCTTTTATAGAGAAGGCGAAAATCGGACTCACTTTACACCACACACTTTTTCTGTCACACCCTCAATTTTCACATCCGGAGTTTTACCGCGAGGCGTATGACTGACCAGGATCTAGCCACTAATCATGTTGAACCAGACATTTGAAATTACAAAAACATCATTAACAACAATATTAGTGATAATGTTTTAGTAAACTATTTTGGCCTTGTCACCTGACAAAACTTTATTTAACAAAAGAGTTTTTTTCCGCTTACTTCGTGGAGAACTCACTAAGCTGGTTTGGTTGCATGACTTGAGGCTTTTCAAGAGATCACCCAAACGTGCTTAACTATGAAGTATTCCTTTCACTACAGTCAATGAGTTCCCAACGCGTTGGTAATATTTAAAGTCGGTCACTCCTTTTTAGCCTAGTATCACTATTGTCCATATCTTATGCTAAATTTTCATAGGGTGTTTAAACACCCCCACCCATCTTGATAAGATATGTGAGAGTCACGTACTATCATAATCATATCAAAGTAGCTCTAATGCCATTTGTAACATCCGGCACCAGGTGGTGGTGGTTGAGTGGTGGCAGTAACCAGGTGGTGGTGGTCTGTAAGTTAGAGAGTGTGTGTAGGTTAGAGAGGGGTGGTGATGGTTGGGTGATGGTGGTCTGTATGTTAGGGAGAGGGAGTGTGTGTAGGTTAGAGAGAGAGAAAGGTGGCAGAGAGAGAATACGGATTTACTTTGCCACTAATTTATAAGGTTAATTTGTTATAATAAAACATTAAAAGACCGTTTTGCCCTTTACTAAAAGGGAGGAAAAAGACAAAAAAAAAAAAAAAACTGAATGTTAACCAAAAAATCTAACTAGATTTTACTTTTGGATGAAAATGACAACAAAATTGAAACCATAAAGACCTAAATTCAAAAGGTTTGAGTTTTGGACTAAAATGACAAAAGTGACCAAACTTCACAGACCTAGATTCAAAAGGTTTGAGTTTATGAAAATTTTTTCTATTATAACCTACAATATGTATTTTTTTTACGTATCATCTAACTTTCATAATTCAAGGGTCCGTTATTTATATATTGATACAAAGAGCAAGATAAAATCAGCTTAAATAAAGCATAGAAATTACCGATTCTCATGAATGGTTTAAAATGGATCGGGACTTTTGGTAGGAGATTTTATATCTATATTTGTGGTTCATATTTTTATAGCAACTCTACTTATAATGGTGAGGACCACAAAATAATCAATAGAGTAAAATTTAGTAGTAAAATGTTAAAATGGTCATTGAGTTTATGTCACTTTTGTTACTTTAATACAAACTGGGTCACTAAGGTTTCATTTTTGTTGTCGTTTTCATTCAATTGGCAAACTGGGTTAGACTTTTCTGTTAACCTCTCCCCTTTTTGTCGGTTTCCACATTTAAATGAAGGGTATAATCGTCATTTTTTATGTCATAATATATTTCAATTAAATGAGGAAAACGACAAAAATGAGAGAAGTTAACAAAAAATTTCAACCGAGTTTGTCAATTGAATGAAAATGACAATAAAAATAAAACCTTAGAGACCCAAATATAAAAGGTTTATTTTTGAACTGAAGTTTGAAAAGTGACATAAACTCATAGAGCATTTTAGCATTTTACTCTAGACTAAAAGTGAAAATAAATAAAAAAACAAAACAAATATAACGTGTATTAATTAAATTTAAAATTATAAACTAAAGCACTAAACTAACAAGCTAGGCAAACTAGTGAGACGATTATCATAATTAAAACCTAATAATAATATTAATATGATTTAATCTAATGATTTTCCTGAATTAACTCCACATTTTTAGGATCGTTTGTCTCTTGTTTCACAAATTTATCACATGTTTGTTTCACGATTTTATATCCTGATACATAATTTAATATATACTATCAAATGTTTTTTTTTTTTTTTTGTTCGATTTTGTTAGAAGGTCATTTGTCAAGCGCAAACATGTCTTAACACGTTTTACATTCTCACATTGCTAAACATCGTATTACCGTATAATTAGAGTCATCGTATTATCGTATAGATAAGAATATATATCATTTTAGTAATTTATATTCTTACACTAATTTATAATTTAAGTTGATTTTTCTTTTTCATTTGTGGTCCATTAAAACAGCTTTTAGCTGTGTAACTTTGAAATATCAATTGGCACAAGGATTTTCTGTAGCTTCATGGACTTTAAAAATATCATCAATTTTCCATGGGTAAATATACAAGAGTTTTTTTTACTTCTTTTAGTTGATTATAGTTATATATAATATCGTGGTTCCTATTAAAAATTGCCTGTGGGATCCTTGGTGTGGTTGATTCATTATTTCATTTTGAAGATAGTTAAATTCAATTCAGTGTTTTCATGACCTTCGTTACCTGGAATTCAAATAAATCTATGCATTTATCAGTGTTAAGGACCACTATTCTTACCTTTTTTTTTTAAAGGTAAACTTCGTTAACAGAAAAAAGACGACCCAAGCCGGGCCGACAAACAAACTATAGAATTACATATTTACAAAGGAGCACCAATCCTTCCAATCTAAACCCCTATGTTTCGTTCTATTCGAGTACCAAAGAAAACTTAAAACCTTAATTTCACTAATAATATCTTCAATTCTAGCCGACGAACTAGAGAATTTGAGGTTATTCCTTGCACACCAAATGCTCCAACAAGCTATCAAAATAATACCTTTAACAGCCTCCTTTTTCCTTTCTGACGACCCGATGTTACTATGAATCGAGAGGAGATCTTGAAGGGAAAACGCATAAATATAGGGAATATTACACCAGGAGCTAACCCCATTCCATATGTTCGAAGCAACGAAGCAAGCTAAAAACAGGTGGTCGACTGACTCTTCTTCCGAGTTACACAGAGGCCACACCGAATCGACAATACCAACATTTCTTTTCTTCAGAGCATCGGCAGTTGGGATTTTATTTAACTCCATCCTCCACGCATGTATATTAACTTTGGTCGGAATCCACTTACTCCATTCAAAAACAAAACCGTTGACCTGTCTGTGTTCGTTTTTTAGCAACTTTTTTACCGATTTAACCGAGAAATTCCCTGTCGGATCAGCAGTCCACTTCCACCGAGCCGCACCAGCCGAGATTTGAACATTTTCCAGCAGCCCAGTCAACTGTTCAAGCCTTGAACGAAGACCCGCTGCCGAAATATCCGAATTCCAGCTCCAAGTGAAATCTGCATCAGTGTTTTGTCTATTTAGCCTTTCCGCCACAGTGACTTTTTTGTTAGACTCCTTACAAAAAAAAAAAAAAAAAAAAAAAAAAACAGGAAAAGCAGACTTAAGAGGCTCGTCAAAGAGCCATGAGTCAAGCCAAAACGCCACGTCCTCCCCGTTACCGATTGAACCTTTTATGTAGTTACATAAAGGACTACCTCCCACCTTCGTGTTGACAAAGTTCTTGACTATATTACTCCAAACTCCGGCAAGAGATTTTTTGAAGGAAATACATTCCCAACCCGTCCGACTCGTGTGAAGAGCTACAATGACTTTTTTCCATAAGTTGTTATATTCCGTCTTAAATCTCCAACCCCATTTCGTAAGAAGAGATTTATTGACAATTTCAAGTTTATTTAAACCCAATCCTCCATTCTTTTTATGTCGAGTGACCACGTCCCATGCCACCCAATGCAATTTTCTTTCTTCCGAAGAGCCACCCCAAAGAAATTTTCTAATCATTGATTCAAGATCGGAAACGACTTTCTTAGGAGCCTTATAAAGCGAAAAATAATAGGTCGGAAGACTTTCCATAACAGATTTTATAAGAACCACCCTACCCCCGATCGAGAGCAAACGAGACTTCCAAATAGACAGACGAGCACGAAAAGTGTCGATAACCGGAAGCCAATTTGCAACTCTATTCATGTTAGCACCTACTGTAAGCCCAAGATATTTGAAAGGAGGGCAATCCGGTTTACATCCAATCACATTCGCCAAATCCCCGATTTCCCCTAATCCAACTCCAATCCCATATAGGTTAGACTTATCGATATTAATTTTAAGACCTGAACAAAGGAAGAAACACCGAAGGATTCTTACAATGATGATTAATTCAGCTCTTGACCAATTCCCCATCACAATAGCGTCATCCGCGTACAAAAGATGAGAAATATTCGGCCCGTTATTGGGCGTAGAAATACCATTTATAGCCCCCGCCGATTTGGCGTTGACGATCATACATGAAAAAGCCTCCATCACCACCAAGAAAAGAAAAAGGGACAATGGGTCACCCTGTCTCATACCCTTTTCACATCTAAACGTGAACGTAGGTGACCCGTTCACCAACACAGAAGAGTTCGCCGATTTCAGAATTCCCATAACCCAAGAGCACCATTTATTGTGAAAACCCATTTGCCGAAGGATGTTCACCACAAACTTCCAGTTTACATTGTCATAAGCCTTGTCAAAATCAATTTTTAATAAAAAGGCCTTGTCTTTTTTTCTTCTTAATCCAAGAAATAAGTTCGTTAACTATTAGGGGACCATCCAGAATATACCTGCCTTTGAGAAACGCCGATTGGGAATCTGAAATAACACCGTCCAGCACCATTCTCATGCGATTGACCAGAACTTTAGAAATCACCTTACTGATAGCTCCCACCAGATTTATGGGCCTGTAATTGCCAAGAGAGACCGGATCTTTAACTTTAGGAACCAGGGCTAAAAACGAGGCCCCACTGCCTAAAGCAATCTCTCCCGAATTATAAAACCCCTCAAAGATCCTCACGAAGTCATCCTTGAACAAACTCCAAAAGTGTTTGATGAATTTAAAATTCACCCCGTCGGGACCAGGAGCCCTTTCGTCCCCACACTCAAAAAGAGCCTCTTTAGTCTCGCGCTCCGAAAACTGCTCAATCAAGTAATCCCGATCCGACTCTGAAATCTTTTTAATGTTCGAACAAAATAACTCCGGCCTGTTGGGCGAGGGCTCTTTAAACTTTTTTCGGAAAAATGAAAGTACTTGTTTCTTAATAATCTTAGGTTTCGTACACCACACACCATCAATGTCAAACCCATGTATCGAATTGGAAGCTTTCCTATTATTAACCATCGCATGAAAAAACTTAGAATTCTCATCACCGTCTACGACCCATTTCGATCGAGCTCTTTGTTTAAGATCCAAGTTCTTTCTAAATCCCGCGTCTTTAACAATTCTTCTATTTTCAGCCAATATCCATTCTTCTTCTTTTGAAAGGTCCCTGGACTCCATTTCAGATTCCAAATTTTCCAGCTCCGATAACGCCAAGTTCTCACTTTCCTTCTCTTTAGATAAAAAATCATCCCTCCGTTCTTTAAGGCGGCCCCTAATATGAGCAAATTTGGAAGAGAGACTAACATCAGGGGGATCAAAAGAGACACAACTTTCTAAAGCTTCTTTAACAGCTTCATCGAAACCTGACTGACCAATCCAATAACTGAACACCCGAAACGGCCGAGGACCATAATTGAGGTTCAAAACCTCCAATATGATGGGGCAGTGATCCGAGTACCTGCCTGGGAGAACCCTCACACTAGCTTGGGGCCATGTATTGAAAAAATCCGAGCAAACCAAGAAACGATCCAATTTGCTCAACTTCCTTCTCTTATCTCTGATACAAGTGAACTTGCGTCCCTACATAGGATACTCCTGAAGACCCTTTTCAGAAATAAAGTTGTTAAAATTCTCAGCACACGCCACTTTAAACTGAGAATTTTTCCTTTCTTCCACGGACCGAACTGCATTAAAATCCCCCACTACAACCCATTTTCCTTCGAATTCATCGATCCTAGCCGAGATGTTATCCCAAAGTTGACGTTTAGCCACAACACTTTGTGGAGCATATACATTTATCAGATTCAAAATCTCCCCACTGCCTACCAACGAGCCTCTAATAATCAAATAACACCTATTTTGAATTGTTTCTTCGACCTTAAATATTTTCGGATCCCAGATCCAAACCAAACCCCCTGACAAACCGACAGAAGCGGAAGACGCAAACTCAAAGATGTTATTACCCCAAAAACCCACGAGATCCTCTTTTGAAACCGACTCCATTTTAGTTTCTTGCAAAGCGATAGCCCCAATATTATTCGACTTTCTTATCTCTTTAACCCAACTGGCTTTAGCACCACCAGTAATTCCCCTAATGTTTAAAGAAAGAGTATTCATGATTTCACAGAGTACATACCTTCACCTCTGATTGCCTCGCTAACGAGATCGATGTTGTTACTAAGATTTACTCCGATTAAGTTCCCAATTTTGAGCGTAGCCTCAATTTCATCCGTAGCCTGCATATCAAACGTGTCTGCCACTTCTCCCTCCTCAGCTTCCGACATTTATTGGACTCCAACTTTCGGCGAAATGATGTCTATGACTGAATAAAGGGCAGCGTTCACATTCGTCTGGTCCTCCAAATCTTTCTCTTGACCTTCTACCTGATCCTTCAACTCAATAATTTCCTTGTCTGGGGGATAGTCTTTGGAATTATCGAGCAGGTCAACATTCAAGTCAAAGTTAAATTCCCCATTATCCCTTTCCCTTTTTTTGGGCCTTTCTACCCTACACCGAGAATGGGCTCTGTTTCTGGCCTTCATATTAACTCGTCTTCTTTTGGGACTCGTTTGTTGATCCGCAGAGAAAAAGAATGTTTCCACCCTGGTGTTATTAATTCCAACATTAATTCTTTGGGGCCCACTAGCATGCAATGATGGCTCCATGTTGTTTACATGCATTAAATTACTACTGTCCTCCCCCAAAACATTATCATTATTATCTTTATTGGTAAAACCTCCAATGACGGCTGCATTAACCTCTCCCGATCTTTCATTACCCACCCTAGGGTTAAGCGACTCATCTTCCTGTTGAACGTCACTGGAGACACCTGATCCCGGAAAAGAAGAATCGACGTCTGGTACACGAACCTTACCAACTGAATCTGGCACCCAATCGCTAATTTCCTCTTCAACCCATACCCTGAATTGCTTGTCTTTCCATTTAAGAGTTACGTGGTTGTGAATTCGATCTCCTTCTCCCACTAACAACCCTATCCAACTCACCGAAAAATCTCCGTCTTCCGCCTCCATTTGTGATCCGTGAACTATCTTACCAAAATGCTCTGCGATGTTGTTTAAAACATCATTGTCCGTTAAATGCAAAGGAACCCCGATAATTCTGACCCAAGCAAGCCGTTCAAAAGGGAGCAATTGACAATCCCAAGGATCAATGCTCAAAAACCACTCCTTCCATATACGATGATCTAACAAAAAGTTGGAGCAAGCTTATTCCTCGTCAAACTTTAAGAGCATTGACAAATCGCCCAGATAACTTAGAGATACCCCTGAAATTCTGTTGTCACTTAACAAGATATTCAAACTCCTCATGATCTTAATGTCCTTACACCTTCCTATTAGGGCACGTCCAATCAACTCACTGAAAGCAGAAGTTTCATCTGCGATCTCAATACAACTTTTAGCAACCTTCATCGGACCACCAGAGGAGGCTGGCTTATTAGCATTATCAGCAAACAAATCACTAAACCGTTTACCGTTCCCATGGTTAACGAAGAAGTTTTTTTGGATCTTAATCACCTGCTGTGGAGCTCGAACATCCTTGCCCTTACCGTTGATATCCACCGTCTTTCTGCCATT
Source organism: Helianthus tuberosus (assembly GCA_030545235.1). Lineage (NCBI taxonomy): Eukaryota > Viridiplantae > Streptophyta > Magnoliopsida > Asterales > Asteraceae > Helianthus > Helianthus tuberosus. Next base: position 20,129 of record JARYGA010048687.1, read on the forward strand.
GAAACCTTCGTTCTCCCTTGCAAATTTTGCTAGGTTAGCAACTAGCTTGCATCCTCCCATCTTTGTACCATTTAGAGCTCTTTCCATCTCCTTAGTATCAGCCACATTTTTGAAGCTCACGAAACCAAATCTTCTTCCTTCCTTGTCTCGTTTTCTGGCAATATAAACCCCTGATATTTCTCCAAAGACCTTAACAAAATCCTCCACATCCCATGTGCTACAGCCTTGAGGAAGGTTAGTGATATAGAATTTTGCAACGTTTCCTTTTAGGTTCCTTTCGTCAACTCCTTCCTGTCTTTTGTTCTTCATCTTCGGCAATACGTCATTCCATTTCCCTCCTTCCTCCCCCACGTCCATTGTGGGCGGACGAGATCTAAGACAAGTTCAGAGGGCGAATGGATGAGGAATAATCCAATTAGTATGAACGGACTAATCAAGATAGTTCACAGAACTGATCGAAAAGTCCCCGCAAGCTAACCGGAGTTACCGCTGCATCGTCGAGCCGCCTTGCCACCTTCTTAGAGAGAGAAAGCGAGAGAGAGGGTTTGTTTCTTGACAGGGCTATTTCTTAAAAACCGATAAATGTTACAAATAATATATATATATATATGTGTGTGTGTGTGTGTGTGTGTGTGGAGGATTCCGTACAAATAACATTTATGTGCGAAGTGAAGAAAAAGTGACACACTGACGTTTTCGTAATTATGTTAATTCACCTATTGATTTTTATTTTTTTTATTCCTTTAAAAGTTTGTGCTCCGCCTATATAAAGTAGTTATTTTTCAATTAGATACGTATGTAGTTATAAATATTTGAAATAAAACAAGAAATTGTTTTATCGTTGGTGTGAATGTTAATATTGCATATAAAAAAAATATACACCAACTACCACTAAGGTTGATGGTTCAGTGGCAAAGCAAAACATTTTAATGTCCTTAACTGTGAGTTCGTGGGTTTAAGTCTTACAATAAGCAAAAATTCGGCTTTAAAAAAAAAAAAACTGATGGAACTACTGGAGTTAAAAGTGTTCGCTTTTTTTCGATCACCCAAATTACTTTATCTTTATTGTAAATATGAGTTTTTTTAAAGGATGTATGAATCAGTCCATCTAACTTATAGTCGATAGAATATAATTCTTTGTTAACCCCCGACCATGAAGTTATAATTTTGCAATCGACTATAAAAGTATACATACACTTTAATTTTTCGGTAATCATTGTGGATAAGTTACCCTACTCTAGTTGGTTTATTATGGCCACAAGCACCAATTTAAAGTTTAAATCGGATGAGAAATAAGAAAAAAATTAATATATAATTCAAGAGCATGTTAGCTTACATGTGCAACGTGACATCAAATGCAACATCCCATCATGTATGTAGTATTTAAAGTTATGTGGAAGGGGAACACTAAGGCAACTAAAATATGAATTAAAAGGGATAAACGCCATTGGAAACATATCTAATCATATATTATATTTATAAGTTGGTTTTGAGTTGATATGTTATTAGTTTGACTTATATAGGCACCCGTTAGATATTTTCTTGAGTTAACTGTTATTTTCGTCCCTGTGGTTTGTTCATTTTTATCATTTCAGATCAATTTTAAAAAATGCACTAGTTTCTTCCCTGACATATTGGAAACGTGTCACTTAAGTCCAAAATTAAAACCCAATTAAGTCAGACGGGTTAAATGAAGGGTATTATTGTCAATTCATAAAATAAGGTGAAAATAAAAGATATATGAATTGACAATAATACCCTTAATTTAACATGTCTGACTTAACTGGGTTTTAATTTTTTGACTGAAGTGGCACTTTTCCAGTATGTTAGGGAGGAAACTGGTGCATTTTTTAAAATTGGTCTGAAATGGCAAAAACGAACAAACCACATTGATGAAAATGACAGTTAACTCTATTTTCTTACATGTTTCTTCTTGTATGGCAGATAATCGATTTTTTTTACGGGCACAAGCAAAAAAAACGAACAAACAACATAAATGAAAATGACAGTTAACTCTATTTTCTTACATGTTTCTTCTTGTATCGACTTCACTGCCTACGTGACGCTTTAACTAGTATAAAGGTTTCATTCAACATCATATAGCCTTAAAGCCAAGATTGATGAGCTTGTCATTATATGAGTCATGGGATTAGGATTTTGCCGATATCGTTCTATAAATGTAAATCTGAACAACCAAACATTCAATAATAGAAACCGATAATGTACTTAACTAGATCACATCAACATAGTGTACTACATCAATATTTTTGTATCGGTTTACTATTTCTTTAGCCTTATGATTCATGTTGATGTTGATGTTGATGTTGTTTGTGTGTTTAAATTCAATATCCTATCATCACTCTTGATTGAAAAAAGGTTATTGGATTTAATTACCCTCATTATTGGCTATTAGCCGCTGCCACCCTCAACTATCACTTTGATGTCCGTCACCCCCAACTTAATACTTAGTGGGTTTTGTCACCACGTCGTTAACTGATCTCTAACTTTTAATGTTGTTTTTATACTTTTGGGGGTGTCATAGGGATCTTTGGAAGGTTTTAGAGATCTTTGGACACCCCCCAAAAGTACAATAACAAGCTCAAAAGTTAGTGATCAGTTAACGACGTGGTGACATAACAAAGTAAGTGTTAAGTTTGGGGTGACAGCAGCTAATAGCCAATAGTCAGGGGTGATAAAATCAAATAACGCTTAAAAAAATAATAAAAATAATATGAAATTTTATGGTTGAATAGATGGCCGTCACGAGAGGACGGTGGAGGTGGTGGCGAAGAGAGATTAGGGCCATATACAAGTCATATTCAACATAAACACCCAAACCTCATGGGACCCAACAAAACTCAAATCATAGCATACATGCATAGTACACTTACACTAAGTCCCACATACATTTATTGGCTTTCCTAATCTGTCATTAACTACTTTATATATTGATTAAAAAAGCATTCTTATCTTGATTAAGATGCCAATTAACGTATTCTTTAACTTAAACACCTTGAAAATTTTTGGTATCAAAGAAACAAATTTACAAGTTTAATAAAATGGATTATCAGCCAATATGGGGCTAGCCCGCTTGGTAGAGACAGATGTATCTTAGAAGGAGGGTACCAGATTCAAAACTGGGCAAGGGCGATTAGTTTAGGTTTATTAGTGTAACAGAGTATGAGCAACTCCTGCCATTAAAAAAATGGATTATCAAAGTTTTTGTGTAGTTTATTACAATTTTCATTTTATTAGAACTTAGTTTGAAACACCCTTATAATTCACACATCTTATGTTGAGCTAATAATCAATTTTTGACTATAAGACTATGTGTTGTGCAGAGGTTTTAAAAGGGCGTTAAGATGGAAAAGTGTTGCCACATATGCAATTAGTACATGCGCTTTTCTTTACTCCATGGGGCTTTATGGGGTGTTGTGGGTCTTTATTGAGACTTTATGTAAATTGTGAAATTAGAGTTGAGATGGCTAGATATAATTGGTTGTATATTTAACTTAATAAACATCCTCAAGAGTTCCTCACACCCCTCTCAGAGCCCACTTGTTGCGATATTCTCGCAGATGGCGCCTCCAACGTGACGTGACAGGGGTGTGGCCCCGTTAACTTACCACAACACATACCCTTATATCATTAGTAATAACTATGAATGAGAAAAAATACTTAAAAGTCTATAACCACGTTTAAGTAAATGATTCTAAGATGGGCGATCTTATAGAAAGTCTTAACTCATGGAACAAAAAACAACATTACATGTTCGTGTTGTTTAAGACAAAACAAACAATATTAGTTGGTATGAAATATGATTTATGATATGATTAAAGGTTTATGTATGGTCCATTATACATTATGATACACATAGATGCATGAAATTCCACACCATAAAGTATGTCCTTTGAGGTTTAAAACAAATGAGAAACCTACAAATAACTTTCATGTCAATCACGTGATATAGAGAATAGAGGGAACCACAACATGATGAAGTTATATTATTTCATGAATATTCCACATTACAAATACAAACACACTTAATGAAACAAAAAAATAAAAATAGAAAAAAATATTTTTTTAATAAAAGGCCCCTAAGACCTTTGGTATGGTTAGGCCAAATTCAGACCAAAAGAAAGTGACATTTTTCACCCTCTAAAAAGATTACACAACAAAAAATAAATAAAAGAAATTAAGAAACTTTACAATCACACGTGTCACCATCACACGCGTTAACATCATCATTAGAATAAAACAAAACAAAACAAAACAAAATCCCGGGTTATGTAACGTTAATTAAACAAGAGACCGGGACTAATCAAGCATTTTTGGTAAGATGCCCCATACATTTCCCGCCAAAAAAACACACACATGCACACGTGTGAGAAGACACACTTACAAATCTAAGTATGTTATCTCTCAAACCAATCTCAAAATCCAAACTCTCTTTTTTTTCATGACAAAATAAAAAAATCAAAATTAATTTTCCAAAAAAAACAGAGAACTTCTTGCTTCAATCGTTGGTTGTTTTCTCTTCATCCTTCTCATTTCTTGCCTCAATCCTTTTACGCTCGCAAACGTTTCATCTATAAACCGAAAAACCAGTAATTTTTTTGATCCGATAGCGTTTCGATATTCACCCTTTGCATTGTCATCAAGGACCCCAGTCTCGTCCAGTCACACGGGTATTGGTAATCACAGTCCGTAAACTTTCAATCATCAATCATCAATCTTCAACGATAATCGGTAATCTGGTCCCCTAATAACTTGAACTGATTTATATATATTATATATATTTATATATGAAAGGAGGGACCCACATACGCTCCACCCCTCAATCTTGAAACATTCAACAATGAATACCACCTTTGAATTCAACAACACATCCCACTTCACTTTCACTTTCACACACCAACGATTGGCTCTCCACTTTGTACTAAACAATTTTTTTTTTCACACCAAAATACTATGTACCAAACTCCCCTTTCCCTAGGGAATTAGCAAAAGTCATAATTATGAATTATGACATGTTGCATTTCTAATAAAACAAATTAATAAAATCACTCTTAGTTAATCTTTTTTTTTATATATATTTGTTGATTCCTTTAAAAAATATAGAGAGGAATCCGGATTTATTTATTTATTTTGTCTCCTTATTTTCATCTTTTGTCCTCCTCTATCCATGAGTAGTTATTTAGTTTCCTCTTTTTGTAAGGCGATGGCGAAGAAGACGACGACGATGAGTCACCTGACTCAGTACTCACTCGAGCCGTCATGACTCGAACATGTACCGGCAATATCTTTGGAGATTGTACAAGTCTGTAACATTTTGTGATCTTCTCCTGAAAGATTAAAAACCGTTCGTTGGTACAAGTTTTTATGCATATGGTACAAGCGTTTAAAGCGGAAGGTGACATACTTTGCTAAGGCCATCACACCATGATTCAGCATGATCAGCATTGATAAGTGAGAATTTAGAAAGATCACTTGCTGCACAAAGTATTGTTGCAGCAGCAATACATGATGGCCAATACTCAAGTAAACTAGCTTCTGCAATAGTCAAACATTTTGGTCAACTTTTTTGCTATTATATTTATTTATAAATCGCATGCATGGATAATATATATTATTATTTTTTATTATTATTATTATTATTTAAAATCGTAAATAAAGTGGTTGATTTTTTAATAGCAAACACCTACATGCATGCGGACCATTAAATATTAGCCTAGTTTGTTTTAGCAAGTAAAAAAAATTTGATGTTTTTATTTTATTCATATTTTTTATTAAATAATAAGTAAATGTAACAAAATACATTAAACTGATTAAGTAAAATGCCAAAATCGTCTTGAGGTTTGGGCATTTTTGCCTATTACATCCAAAATAAGATTTTTGTTTTGTTTTTTTTTTTTTTTGTGTAACTGGACCCCTGACGTTTCATTTTTGTTGCTGTTTCCATCCAAATGACAAACTCAGTTAAAATGTAACGTTAACTCAAGGACGATTATGGCAAGATCGTTAACTCAGGGATGATATCAGATATTCGTGTTACCTTGAATATTTGAGAGGATAATTTGTGTTGCCCTTGAGATAAGGAAACCCGTATACATTCCAGATGGATCGATTTTGTGCGAAAAGAAGCCGATAAAGCTAAACGGTGTAACGGATCTTAGTCTCCAATCCAAAACACTAAGCACAAGAAACTCCATTCTTCGGATTGTTTTCGGCTCGAAAATATATTTTGCACCTTCAACCTGAATTAAAATGATTTGATTATTACAAGATTAAGTTGAAGAAATGAGATATATTAATTATTAAATATTAATAAAATTAAAATTAGTGAAATTACCTGGAGATCAAGAATAGAAGGAATAAGGGTTTCCTCCATTTTAGCAGCTAAAGACAAGCATGCTACAGATAAGAGTTGCAAGGGCCACCCATTTGCCTGTTAATTATTAAGAAAAGAAATTAGAAAACAGGATAAAGTAGTAATAATAATAATATTAAGAAAAGAAATTAGAAAACAGGATAAAGTAATAATAATAATAATATCTGATGATTATATTTATGTAATTAGTGTTTTCCGTGGGGGACTAGTAGAGACAAAGAGGCACATCTTAATGCTACCTTTTTATGTAATATTGGGTCTGCTTTTTTGGTTTTATTTTGCAATAAAGATATAATGACTTTTAAGAAAAAAATTAATAGAGTTAAATGCCATTTTAGTCCCTATAGTTCGGGTCATTTTGACAGTTTAGTCCAAAGGTTTCATTTTTTGCATGTGTATCAAAAAAGGTTTCACCATTACCATTTTAGTCATTTTATATGTAATTCTGTTAACTAGAAGGGCATTTCGGTCATATAAAATGACCGAATTGCCCTTCTTGTTAACAGAAATAATGGATGAAGTTAACTCAGTGGACTAAAATGGCAACGGTGAAACCTTTTTGGACCCAAAAGCAAAATATGAAATTTTTGGACTAAACTGCCAAAATAACCCAAACCACATGAACGAAAATGACATTTAACTCAAAATAATAAGTATCGCATAAACACTTGTATGTACTGATCTTCAAACATAGTGTGAGAGAGCTAAAGAAATACGTTATACATTACATAACTGTTTTATGTATTACAGTTAAAATAGTTAAAATAATGGATAATTTCCTACTTCATTTTACATATTTTTTTAAGGGAATACAATAATATTATAGAAATGTGGTACAGGTGGACAAATAGACAGCAAAGCAGTTGAGCCCTATTTCACACTATGATTATTCCATGATAAAGAAGTTTGCACTAATTAACACACGCACTTATATAGTTATATCCATCATCTCATATCTAATAAACATTTGGTAGGTAAATAATGATAAATGTAAAAAGTGGCTAAATACATGAAATCATATGGGGCCTCTTAGTACGTTGTTTTGATCATGCAAACGACACCTAAAAGATGGAAATAAAAGGACAAATACTATCAAGTTATATTGCCTTATTGGTTCAACCGGTTTCATCATGAATAGAGGAGCTAATAAATGAACAATGCCAAATCTTGTTTAAATGTATTATGTGAATGGGTAAGTGTTGAAGCAGTAAACGGTCTAAATCATTAAGTGTTGAACCATTAAACGGTCTGAATCATTAAGTGTTGAACCAGTAAGAGGTCTGAACCATTAAGAGCCAGTATAATGCTTAACCGTTAGGGGAAAATGTCTGACCAATTCAGATAAGAAGTCTTAACTATTCAGACTAAGTATAATGCTTAACCATACAGAGGCAAATGTCTGAATCATTCAGACATTTGCCCGCGAAACAAACAGTCTGAACCATTAAGTGTTGAACCAGCAAGATGTCAGAACCATTAAAAGACTCGTTAAGAGCTAAATTCAGTGGCAAATGTTTGAATCATTCAGATATCTGCTCGCGTAACAAACAGTCTGAACCAATAAGTACTGAACCAGCAAAAGGTCCGAACTATTAAAAGACTCATTAAGAGCTAAATAAAAAGCCTCTAAATGTTGAATAAGATATTGGAAAATTTATTTTGTTAATTAGAAAAAGTAAAATCCAGAAATTTCTATCAAAGTTAGGAAATTTTGTTCCAAGTACAATAAAGAAAGAAACAAAAAGAGGGGCAAAATGTGATGGCAATGATGCGGTCCCACTTATTTATCAATGAATCTCTTCTGTAAAGTAATGGTGGTAAACAGTTTTTTTCATTGTATAATTAATAATTATGTAAACTACAATAGAAAAAAAAACAAAGAATCTCAGAGTAAATTATACACAATTTTTTGGTTTTTTGCTAACAACAAACTTAAGTTAACAACATTCAATAACAACCAATTTTAAGGTAAAAGAATGTAAGAAAAGTTTAATTATTATTTGTTTTATTACAATACATAAACCTCATTATCTATATACCACTTTACCTGTAACGCATAATGTACAAGTGTTTTATACTGATTCATACCGACCAAACAGTTCTCTATTTAAAATCGATTATTTTGTCATGCATAATGTACAAAGTGTTTTATGCTGGTTTATACCGATCAAACAGTTCTCTATTTAAAATCGGTTATTTATTAAGCGTTTCCTAATAACCTTAATACTATAATTAATAACCTTTGGTATATTCTATTCTATAACTATCAATGATTATGCACATGGATAGATTTTAAATCATAACTAGTGCTCTAGTGGTGGCCACGGGTATTTAAGTTCCACTTATGGTGGGCCTGGGTGAGTTTTCCCCTCAAGGTCTCAAGTTCGAGTCTTGGTGATAGGGGTTTCTCATTGAGGGGTTTAAATTGGGGATCTACTGTGCGAGGGGGCTCTCTAGCGCGGACCCGGTTAAGACAACGTATGCTAGACCTCCCGACATTCGCGAATAATTCACACCTTAAAAAAAAAAAAAAATAGGAGTTTTAACTACCTCATCAATTTTATCATAAATCCAAACTACTTTTGTTGTTAAAAACTTAAAAACCACTTGTTACACATGTTTAAAAACGTTTAACGGAGAAGACGGTAACGGTAGAAGAATATACCACCGGGAAGCCACGGCAATAGATGAAACGATCCAGATAGTTAACGGAGAGGTACGCCGTCAACGGCTGAAATCCGTAAAACCGTTGCACCTGTACCAACACAAAACTCGTTTCATCAAATTTCAGATTTAACGGCGTCAATAACCGATTCAACGCCGATGCAACAAACTGTTAGAAATATTCAGATCACTTTTTCGATAGCTGAAAATCATTCGATTCAAGCATATAAACGAAGATCGGATCGAGTTTTTTCAACATATAAGACTAGGATCATTACAGAACTCTAAATAATTGCAGAACTTTCATAACTGTTAATAAACAATCTTTTTTATATGTATATTTTTATATTTACGGTACTTTTATCATTTATTATATGTACTAGTAGTAACAGCCGTGTGCAAACACGGATGATTTTTAGAAGACCGTAAATAACACATTTTAATAGAACGTATAGATACGTGTATAGATATTGTATCAAAACTTGTTATCTATTATATAGATAATAGACAACTATAAACATAGATCATCGGTTAATATATCAGTTACATATGTATTAGCAGTTTTAAAGCCTGTCACATCATTTAGAGTTCTGAAATGATCCTAATCATAATCATATACCTTAAGGATCCAGGCAACCGATTCTTCTCTAGCAGAAGCATCGAGAACTTGCGATTGAAATCGCTCGACGTAATCGATTCCTGGAACGAACTTTCTCTCCTGTTCTATAAACGTGTGCAAACACGAGTGATTTTTAGAAAATCGTGAATAACATTTTTTAAGAAAGTATAGATACGTGTATAGATATTGTACAAAAACTTTTTATCTATTATAGATAACAGACAGCTATAAACATAGATCATCGGTTAATATATCAGTTACATATGTATTAGCAGTTTTAAAGCCTGTCACATCATTTAGAGTTCTGAAATGATCCTAATCATAATCATATACCTTAAGGATCCAGGCAACCGATTCTTCTCTAGCAGAAGCATCGAGAACTTGCGATTGAAATCGCTCGACGTAATCGATTCCTGGAACGAACTTTCTCTCCTGTTCTATAAACTCCGCGATCGAATCATCAAAGTCGCCGGAATATTCGAAATCATAGGAGCACTCCGGCCGGTCGTCGCCGGATAATATGCCGGAGTCCTCGCAGCAGAGTAAGTCGGAGAAGCAGTCAGAGCACGAGATTGACATGATGACCGGTGTTGATTGTTCATACTGTTGTGAACATAATTGCTAAGATTCAGTGATTCACCGTCGACCGGAGCGGCGGAGTTCCGGCGGTTTGAGGTGAAAAGTGGCCGGAGAAGTTGCAGTGATTAGTAAGTAGTGAATAGTGAGTAGAAGTGATTGTTGTGAAAGATATCTATTGTGAGGGTTCGTTGTCTTCTCTACTACTTATATATGAGACTCTATACGTGTCTATGTATTAACTATTAACTTACTTATTTTCCCATTGTATTTGTGAACCTCTTTTTAGTTATTCTTTTGCTTTAAATTTGTTTTTAAAATAGAAGCAAAGTTTTTTTATTGAATTAAAAGTAATACTATTATTCTATTAAAATTATTTTGATAACTATTTGAAAAGGGTGAATGTTGATGAAGAGATATGGTACTAGGTGCTAAGCCTAGTGTGTTAAAGGTAAATTTAGTCCCACGGTATCCTAACTCGTCGGGTTAGGATTGTGCGGGCATACCCACGATATCTTGACCCGTCGGGTCACGATTGTGTCAACATGCCCATGGTGGTTCACTAGTCACATGTTCGGTTGTCGTTATCAATACAAGTATGCCGTTTTGGGGCTCATTGTTCTTTGACAAAGACATGCAAGAGTACTGTACTCCGTGTGTGTATGTGATGGTGTGCGATTCAGGTCAATCACTCTCTCCCAAGTATCTCTCTTACACATTTGATTATTCATTTTTCTCTAGTATTTGTTTTCACGCTAGAGTGTGTTACTTATGAATTCATTTCCTAGTGTCATTTTTATTTTCATGGTCGATTTAGTCAAGAAGTGTTTATAATTCAGTATTTAATAAGTGTTCGATCATATTCTCTATGCGAGCATGTGGCAAGATGCTATTCAGGTCGTTGACACTATCCTACCGAATTCTTTTCCACGCTAGATGTAACTCCCACATTGGTACATCGGTTGAACCGGAGAAGAGAGAGTTCTTTATAAGTTGGTGGAAACGTTCTCTACCATGACGTGTTTTATCCTATTGAGCACATCGTCGGTTGAAAACAAAACCGTGAGTTCCGGAATAAGCAACCTCTTGAGAGCAAAGGGGACAATACCCATGAAAAACTAGGTGAGGCAATTAGGCTTTAAGTCCAGGCAATAGCACTTTAATTCTCTAGGTGATGGTTCTGGCGCGTATTTCGACGAGGTTCAAAGATTCCGAAGAGTTTCCGGCCAAATTCTCTAAATTTAGGCAAGATTCCAGCCAGATTTCTACTTTTATCCATGAAAAACTACTTTTCTACACTAATATTTTAAACCTTTTGGTACCAAATTGATGTATTAAATGTTATATAATACTTTTTGTTTATTTTATTTAAAGAAGAGTATTAATTTTCTAATACATAAAATATTTTTAATTTTTTTCATCTTGGGCTCCTTTTTTTCTCAGACCTTCGTTTTTTTGCGCCTTGCGCCTAGGTCACAGGTAAGGTCTATAAGGCTTGAGTGCACCTAGCGCCTTTAATAACCATGGTAATCCTAATTACACTAAAATTTCCAAACAGCTAGGGCCCCGCCAATGTGCCAGCAAGAACGTTGGCCTCCTTATGGGGGGTGGAGATTTAAGTCCCACATCGGTTGAGTAAGAGAACGAAACCTTACTTATAAGGACGTGGAAACCTTCTTTATAAAGGCGCATTTTTCCTAGGCGAGCAATTCGATAGGTTAAAAGCGTTAGTTCCTATATTGGCAAACCCTTTAGAAGTAACGCAAACAGTATACTAGCATGGTTTACTTATGATATTACACTTGATTATTCATTATTCTCGAAATACTTATTATCGCGCCCAAAACGTGTTGGTGATTTAAGAGGCATGACATTTTTTATGAACCAAGAAACTCTCCTGGGCATGAATGATGTGGGATTTGCCTGTAGTGTGTCACACCCTGACTTTTGCGTAAAAAGCGTGGTTATTGGTGTGACTTCTTAATACCCTAGCATTCAATCATAACAATGCTATATGTTAAAACCAAGAGATATTCATCCATAAAAATTAAGTTTGAAAATACCACAACATAATTGTTTGAAACATCGACACCAAATTCAAATTACAAACCATAACATGTTTTAATGAGTTCACGAAGACTCGACAACATAACTTAAACCAACCCGAGCTTAGAACCATGTATCTCGTCCAGGAGTAAGATACATCTCCTAAACCCTAAAGACTTGGATGACATCTTTTATTTATAACGCAGCTTGAAACACATGCATACACCTGCCAGATCCACTTAGTTCCCTGAAATACATGTAATTTGAAAACATCAACAAAAGTTGAGCGAGTTCATGTGTATGTGTATGAATAAACCTTTAAAGTGTGTCTGTATGTATGTATGTCCCTGGTATGTAGCAATAAGAAAAAACAGATCACCAATGGTTTGCAAGACCATTGATATGTGTGAAATGGTGCAGGAAAACTCAAACCTAGCAAATTTGTACCGGGCCTCCGGCTGGAAGACATAGTCACCATATGGGCCACCCTGGTCCCCATGGGTGTGGGCTCGCTACACCCAAATAGATCTATCAATCATGTCCCTCGGTCCTACGACGAGGATTAATGGCCTTAAGTGTTATACCCACCTTTCACATGATCTAGCAGTAACCCTCCTTAGCTAGCCATACCATGTATAAAACGTTTGTAATAATTGTAACATGTATTTCACCCCCGAAGTATAAAACTGAAAACAATTAAAAAAAAAGGGGGACATGAACTCACAGTATTGCGTCTTCAGAATCGTAACCCAAATCTCTTCAGCAAACACGACTACCTACAATGTACTACTGTCTATTAGACGAACGGGCCGTGCCTTGGCTTAGAGTTTAACGTTTTTGAGTTACGTTTCTTATGTTCCCAATATTATTCCGAGTTATAATTACTTGTTAAAATAATACTTATTTTAACTTTAAATTATATTTATTTTTGGAATAATTGTCAAACAACATTTCTGTAACAACACTTCCCAAATATTTGTTTTCGTATTTCTTTCCCAAGGATGGGGGTATTTCATACATGTATTTTCGTATTATTGTATTTGTAGTTCCAAATTAATATATTTTCAAGTCTCACTCTAGAAAATATATAATAACTTATTTTGTCCCAAAAATCATATATCTTCTAAATATTCCAAGAAAATATATTTTAACTCCCCAAAAATAATATTTTCCCTTTTGTCAAAGTATGATATAACTTGTAAAAATCATACTTCCATTCCTTTTGTATCAAAAATAATATTTACCAAAAATATATTTATAACGGTATTTTCCGGAATATTTTGTAAGTTACGTTCTTGTGTTCGGTTCTACCATATTAAGCGTGTAACTTATATATTTATTCCTTGTTATTTTCGGTATTATTTTGGATTGTAAATCTCTTGGTATTTGTTAAGTTATATTATTTTACCCTAAAATAATATAACTATTTCACAACGTATACAAATATTCACACAAGTGTCTTATATATATATATATTCTAATTTCACAACGTATATATATATATATATATATATTCTAAATATATATTCACCCATTTTTATTTATAAAAACCAACCTCCAATGCTTGTATTTTTGTAACAAGGTCTATGGCAAAGTTTATGTTGAAAACCATAGTTAAAACATACTTGTAAATATTTGTTTAGAAGATATTTTTCTAAGTGTTTATGTTTTTAGAAAATTTTGCGATAGTTTCCCCTAAAAATGGAGGTGTCCATGCTATCAAAGCATATCATTTTCTTTTCAAAAATCATCATAAGCAATCATCAATCAATCTACACTTACCATGTGCTAAAACAAAGCTATCTACATATGGATCATGAACTTGAACTTCCGTAAAAACTTGTAGTAACTTGGTAGTATGTTTAGTAGGCTTAGTTACCCCTTTAAAGTGTGATTATTTCTTTAAAAATCTCATTCTTGAAAGATTTGAGTGTTTACAACTTGTTAGATGATTTTTCCAAAAATCATTCTTTTGAATTTTTCTTGTAAACAAAGTGTTCTTATGCTTGTTTTATCACCAAAAATAGTGTATATTTAAGTAGGAACCAAGATCTTCTAAAAATCACATTTTGAACTTAGTTCTTTTGGAAAACCATTCATAAATCTTAGATCTATAAGATCACTAACTCACTTTGTTTATTATTTTTCAAGAAATCACTTTATTCTTCAAGTTCATGCTTATATATGAGGATGATCATCTTGTTTTGTCTCATAATCATCCTTTCACTTGCTAGATCATGTGTTTAATCACAATCTAGCAAGCTCCTTATGATGATCAACATCATTATCTCAAGAAAATAACAATCAAGTATCATTCATACGCTAAACAACTTAGTTTCATCATGATTTCATCATATTTCAAGCTTATGTTCATGTTTCTTCATTAGGTTCTTTAGTGTTCTTCATGATCATCAATGTATAACATCTTTTAACCAACAAAATTAGAAGTAACAAAGGGTTATGAGAGTCTTACTACTAGCTCTATGGCTAGGGATGAACACAAGAGGTTGAAGGTGATGAATGTGGTGGATAAAGTCAAGCAAAAGAGGTCCTTCAAGTTCCATAAGCTCCAAGCTCCCTTGAATGAAGTTTAACACCCTTGTATGTACTTTGAATGGATGAGAAGGTTTGAATGAAGGTGGGTGTATGGTTGATGGGGTTCGGCCGAGAATGGCTAGGAGAGGTGTAACACCCTGTGTTTTCAAAAGTCAAAGTCAAGGTCAAAGTTAACGATCGATTTCGCAACTTGACTTGCAGTAGATTTCTTCTATATGATTATTTTAGTTGTATTATGTGGGGTAAGTGTCAATAATTACAACAAATGACGTATGTTATTCGCTACCTAATCGACATACGACTGTGAACTATAGGAAGTAACAATGCGATAAAGTTAACTAAACGATAATCAAACAATGCTAATCAAATCGAATCGAAACTCGAAATACGAATTTTCAATAGTGTTATACGTGTGTGCGTGCCATATGTGTTACTTGTGCATGTTTATTTATGTTATGTTGTGGAAAACAATCGAAACTCGAAATGCAATCGAACTCAATCGACATCGAACTCGAATCACAATCGAAATGGTATGATAATTAGTGGAGAAGAGACAGCGCTAGATATGAATAGTTGGGATTAAAAGTAATTTGAATAGGAAACTCCATCATATTCGCATCGCTCGCAATCGAAATCGAATCAGCAAAAATCGTCGCGTCGAACACACGAACCAAGTGCCATCCGGCCGGATAGCCATACGACCGGGCTGCCACTTGGTCGTGGTGCCAAGATGCCATCCGACCGACCCACACTTTCCCCTTTTGTAATCCTATAAATACCCATGTCACTCTCAAACTTTCTACTTTTGGAAACTCTCTAACCGACCAACTCGTGCTCCTCACCTTTTCCTCGATTTCTCTCGATTCTGGTAAGATCTCGTCCTAAATCTTGTACTTTCTTGATCTACACGCACTCCTACACCTTTCTATCTTTTGAATCCTAACTTTTAACCATGAAATCACTAGATTTGAGGTGTTCTAGGATGACGTCATCATGAGTTCTTGAAGAACTTCATGTTTTGGCCTCAATCCACCAAGAACAACTTAGATCTAACCGATTTCCACACAATAAACAAAGATCTCACATAGATCTAAACACATTCACGGTGAAAAAGGATTGAAAGATGGTTTCTAACTTTCTTTCAACTCTTTTTCAATGCACTCAAAACCGATAGAATCGGGCCTTGTTCTAGTCTCCTGCTCATTCTTAGTATTGTACTAGCTCAAGATCTGGATTCTACTCACGAGACCACCGACTTCTGGTTAAACAAGAACAGCCGTCTTGGACCGGTTAATTGGCCGAACTAGGGTGATTCCTGGTCGATCAGGTCACTTGGGTCAAGATGGGATTCTGTTGGTTAACACATTGTCAAAACGTCTTGATAAAACGATAAATAAACAAAAACGACCAAGTGTAAGACGGACGGAGCAACCGGTACGGAGTGCTATTCGACCGGACTACTGTCCGAGCGGATAAGCCACCCGAACGGATTGCCATCCGAACGGATCACACCTTGGGTCCCACACTTAATCAACTTTATCTGAAGTTTGAGTATTGAACGAATTGCCATCCGATCGGACTACCATCCGACCGGATTACTCTTCGGATCATGAGATACTAGGACTTTAAAGACTTAAACAATTTTCAACATGTTCATTGACAGGGTTGCCACCCGGTCGGATGGACATCCGACCGAGTGACTCTTCTGCAGTGATTTGGTTCCCACTAAGTAATCTCATCACTAGATTCGCCGTCCAGCCGGACTACCATCCGACCGGATGACCATCCGAGCAGATTGTCATCCGCACGACTGACCGTCCGATCGACCGACTTGAAGGATAGAGATACTTCGATGTTTTCAAAATGCTACAACGAAAACTTCAAAAGTCAAGCCATCATACACAAACACCTCCTTCTCATAGGAAGAAACAATCCATTCGAATAGTCATCCGACCGGACAAGCTGTCCGACCGGATGACCATCCGAACGGATTGTCATCCGCACGAACAAGCCGTCCGATCGGATTACCATTCGCCCAACTGCTGTCCGAGCCACTGATGCTTTGCACCGTTTTACGCGCCACTTATCGTTATGCTGTCAAACTATTCAGGCTAACCTTACTCGCTAAGTGCTCCCTTCAATCCATCAACCGCTGTGAGTATACTCGATCCCTTTTTGCTTTACGCACTTTTGGGTGTTACATACGTTATGAATATTCAAATCATGACAAACACACTACTCAATACTATTTGAACGCTAACCATTAATGCATGTTATACGTGGCTTATGAATGCTTGTTTGTTATGTTTATACATGGAATGCTGTCTACCTGCCTTAGCAACGATAGTACTATAGTTTGGACTCAGCACCTGTTCGCAGGGGTTGTTAAGGACAATTACTTGCATGGATTACGGTGGTAATCATGTATTGCGAACTGCCTCGGGCAGTCAACTCGTAGTCATTAGTATCGATAGATCTATGTCGATAACTAACGTGCTTCATTTCTCTATGTGTACGTGGTGGTTATGCGTAAACGAATTCGAACTCTATATGTTATTATCAAACTTGTATGCTCACCTTTACATTATATGTATTAACTTTATTTTAACGTATGTGACAGGTGCTTAGGATGCACATCTGGTAGGAAATCGAAGCTAGTATAAGGCTCTAGAGGCCAACAAATAGTTGTCTGTACTAATTGAATCAAGGGTCTCTAGAAGCAGATAAACAATTGCTCTATTTAAATCTGAGTTGTCGAAATAGGACTATTTGCCTAGATTTTGTCTGTAATAATTTGTTTACCTTTTGAGACATGGTATGGGACATGTTATTTTAAATTGATTGGTAATGATAATTGTTATGGAAACTTCTGGACAATCTGTTTCGCTCAGTGCCATGCCCCGATGTTTCCGCCATCGGTTGGGGTGTGACAAGAGGGAGAAGAAGAGTTGGTGTTTTGTGAGAAGTAAGAAGTTGTGGTGAAGTCATGTGGTTAATATAAGCTCATGTCCAACAAGTGTTTATCCAATAGGTTTAATGTCTTCTTAGTACAAGACACAATCTATTAAACAACTCAAATAAAATCCACCATTTAGACATGTGGGCCGATTACTAGCTTGTGGGGGGGGGGGTCTAAGTGTAAACTTGAACCATGTAGTTAGATTATAATTCAAATCCAAGTGTATAGTTAGTTAAGTTAGTTACTAGATATTTTAGTGGGTGTTAAGGTGTTCGGGGATCATAACTAGCTCAGAAATAATTAAACAATGCTTCTAGTATAATTTTGGTGTTTCGGGTAGTGTCCGGTTGTTCGGTCAGATACCGGTTCGTTAAAGTGTCAAACTATTCCGTTTAATGATCTTTATGTTACCTTTTGTGACACTTTTAATTCCCGACACTTAGGAAAGCATTCAGGACCATTTAGTCATATTTTTGCATGTAACTAGCTTGTTAAAAAGCTGAATTTATGCTGAATTTTGCAGAATTCTGCACTTTATGTGGGTTTTAGGCACTTTCCGGCACTTTATCTATCACCTAGAAAAGCAGTTTTGTGGTCCTTACTTCCCTACACACCATACTAGTGTAGAACTTGGTTTCTGGCTCATACTGGGTCTCAAACACTGTCTGTCTATATACTCAACATCGGCAGCATTTTTCTGAGTTATCCGCTAACTGTGCTAACCGTGCTTTGTGCATCATGTATGTCAATAGAGTTTGCATGTGATAATGAGGTGACATCATGTAATATGTGATGCACATGTAAGTATGATGTAGTAATCAGAAAGCAGTTTAAGTAATTAATTGTAATTCATCACAGTCATTAAGCACTAATCAATATTAATTAATTGTACGGATACCTGTATTTTTTACGGTTGTCACATTCTCCCCCTGTTAAGAAAATTTCGTCCCGAAATTTTGGTTATGCTACTAGCTGCAGGGGTCTTGGGGAACAAATGTGGGTATTTTGCTTTCATGCGATCCTCACGCTCCCAAGTAAACTCTAGGTCGTGTCGCGCGTTCCAACGAACCTTGACGAGTTTAACACTACTCCGTCGCGTCTTGTTAACCTTCCAATCAGTAACCTCAACAGGTTCTTTAGTAAAGTGGAGTGTGTCGTCAATGTGGACTTCATCAGCAGGGATGACAACGGTCTCTTGAGTTGGACTCTTTTTCAAATTGGATACATGAAATGTATCATGAACGCCATTCAGTTCTGCGGGTAGATCCAACTTGTAAGCTACAAGACCAATCATTTCCAGGATTTTGAATGGTCCAATGTATCTTGGGTTCAACTTCCCACGCTTCCCAAAGCGTGCTACACCCTTCCAGGGTGAAACCTTTAACAAAACCATATCTCCCACTTGAAACTCCAACGGTTTCCTTCTTCGGTCCGCATAGTTATTTTGTCGGTCTCGAGCCGCCTTGATGTGCTCTCGGATCTGTGTAATCTTATCCGTAGTCTCCTGAACCAATTCGGGACAAACAAGCTGTCTATCACCTGCGTCTGCCCAGCATAACGGTGATCGACACTTGCGTCCATAGAGAGCTTCAAATGGTGCAGCTTGGATACTCGCATGGTAGCTGTTGTTGTACGAGAATTCTACCAAGGGTAAGTGAGTGTCCCAACTACCACCCAAATCCATCACGCAAGCTCGCAACATGTCTTCTAATGTTTGAATCGTTCGTTCGCTCTGGCCATCAATCTGCGGATGGAATGCAGTACTCAGATTCAACTGAGAACCAAACGCTTCTTGGAAGGATTGCCAAATCCTTGACACGAACCTTCCGTCTCTATCAGAGATAATTGAGATAGGCACTCTATGTCGTGCAACTATCTCTCTGAGGTATAGCTCAGCAAGCTTGCTAGTATTATCTTTTTATTTGATAGGAAAAAAGTGTGCAGATTTGGTCAGACGGTCCACGATTACCCAAATCGTATCGTGACCTCTGGGTGTCCTTGGCAACTTTGTTATAAAGTCCATCGAAATATGCTCCCATTTCCACATGGGTATTTCAGGTTGTTGCAGAAGACCAGAAGGCTTCTGATATTCGGCCTTTACCGTGGCACAAGTCAGACATTTCCCAACATACGTTGCAACATCACCTTTTAATCTCGGCCACCAATAAAAATCCTTTAAATATTGGTACATTTTATCCGATCCTGGAAGATCGAGTATCGTGACTTGTGAGCTTCATCGAAAATAACGCCTCGTAGACCACCGAAGAGGGGAACCCAAATTCTTCCCATGAAACACAACGTTCCTTCCTCGTTTGGTACCAACTGTTTCTCCATCCCATGGAGATACTCATCTTCAAGATTCTTTTCCTTAAGAGCTCCTCTCTTCGCGGCATGAATGCGCAACGAGAGGTCCGTTTGAATAATCATTTCCAAAGCTCGAACCCTTATGGGCTTGATTCTTTCTTTCCGAATCAAGGCGTCTGCGACTACATTCGCCTTCCCTGGGTGATACTTGATTTCACAATCATAATCATTTAACAAGTCAACCCATCGGCGTTGTCTCATATTAAGCTCTTTTTGATCGAAGATATGTTGTAAGCTCTTGTGATCAGTAAAGATTGTGCATCGCGTACCATACAAATAATGTCGCCAGATCTTCAAAGCAAACACCACAGCGCCTAGTTCCAAATCATGTGTGGTGTAATTCTTTTCATGAACCTTCAATTGGTGTGAAGCAAAAGCTATAACCTTCTGTCGCTGCATCAGCACGCAGCCTAAACCTTGACGCGAGGCGTCGTAATATACCACGAAGTCTTCAGTGCCTTCGGGTAGGGATAAGATGGGTGCATCACAAAACTTGTTTTTCAACAATTGAAATGCTTCTTCTTGCTTGTCTCCCCATTCATACTTCTTGTCTTTTTGGGTGAGGGAGGTCAAAGGTTGAGCGATTTTCGAGAAATCCTCAATGAATCTGCGGTAATATCCTGCCAAACCTAGAAACTATCGGATCTCTGTTGGCGTCTTTGGGGTCTCCCAACTCTTTATCGCTTCAATCTTTTTAGGATCCACATGGATTCCATTTCCATTCACCACGTGACCAAGGAACTGAACCTCACGCAGCCAGAACTCGCACTTCGAGAACTTTGCATACAATTTCTCTTCCTTGAGCAGCTCTAAGATGGCTCTTAGATGTTGCTCATGTTCTTCCTTCGTCTTCAAGTAGATTAAAATATAGTTAATGAACACGATCACAAACTTATCGAGGTACGGCTTACAAACTCTATTCATCAAATCCATGTATACTGCTGGTGCGTTCGTCAGACCAAACGGCATTACTAGGAACTCGTAGTGTCCATAACGAGTTCTGAAGGCAGTCTTTGGAATACTCTCCTCTTGAATTCTCAACTGGTGATAACCTGATCGAAGATCGATCTTGGAGTAGAAACTCGAACCTTGTAGTTGATCGAACAGGTCATCAATCCTAGGCAAAGGATATCTATTCTTGATAGTCAACTTGTTAAGCTCTCGGTAGTCGATACACATACGGAAACTATCGTCCTTCTTCTTGGCAAACAACACTGGAGCTCCCCAAGGCGAGAAGCTTGGTTTGATAAATCCCTTGTCTAATAACTCCTGGAGTTGCGTTGACAGCTCTTGCATTTCTGAAGGTGCAAGTCGATATGGTGCCTTAGCTACAGGCGCAACACCTGGAACTAGGTCAATGTGAAACTCAACTTGCCTTTGTGGCGGCAATCCTGGCAAGTCTTCGGGAAAGACTTCAGGATATTCCTTCACAACTGGGATATCTTCCAACTTTGGCTCAGCGGCTTCCTTGTCCACAATGTGTGCCAAGAAGGCGACACATCCTTTCTTCAAACATCTACGGGCTTTCAAACAACTAATGATCCTTAGGGGCGTATCGTGCTTCTCTCCATGTACCACAATCGTTTCTCCATTCGTCACCGGAATGCGAATGATCTTCTCGTGACATACAATCTCTACTCGGTTGCTTGACAACCAATCCATCCCCACTACCACGTTGAAGCTTCCCAACTCGACTGGCAGAAGGTCAAACGTAAATTTTTGCTCTCCCAGTTCTATCACACAACCTCTAATTACTTCATTCGCTTCTACTAGCTTTCCATTTGCTAGTTCTATTGAATATGGAATATCTAGCTTACTAGCTACCAACCCAAGTATATTCTTAAATTCTAGCGATACAAAACTATAATCGGCACCGGTATCAAATAGTACAGATGCAAAGCACTGGTTGATAGGGAACGTACCAGTAACTACATTTGGATCTTGGCGAGCTTCTCTCGCTCCGATGTTGAAAACCCTTCCGTGAGCT
>JARYGA010048688.1:0-28818 GCA_030545235.1 Helianthus tuberosus
TTTGAACAATGTTTTGTATGCGCCCTGATTCGAAAGAATATGTTAAGTGGCATTGTGTTAAATAATTGTGAGTACAAACAAGTATTTGAAAGTGACAAGTATATCTTGTCAAGACATGGTACATTTGTAGGTTTCGGTTATCTATGCAATGGTATGTTTATGTTGAATGTTGATGTCTCATTTATGAATGAATCTGTTTGTGTTGCTTCAACTAGTAATGTTAATGACATAGCTTCAACTAGTAATAGTAACCACTTGACTGATTCGGAATTATGGCATGCTAGACTAGGACGTGTAATGATAAAAGAGTTTCAAGGGGTATGGTCCCAAAAAGCCGTGCAGACCAATCAGGTCGCGCACAGGACCATACTCCTTACACATCAATCTAACCAACTTGCAGACCTCGCGCGGGCTACTTAGACAAAGCTTAGACCGCGCGTGAGGACCAAGCAAGATTTAAGGTCAGATTCCACACTTAGCATCCTGAATGAAGGCCCTCTGCCCCTAATCCTCACACCGGCTGATGGAGCACAGGCCAAGGGCCGCGCGAGGGCAGCGGCGCAGGATCATTCCAAGAAGCACGAAAGGTACGAGCGGCAGAGGAGCAACCAATCAGCGTCCAACAGGCTGTAGTAGATCATGATCCACGATTAGCAATCGTGCAGGAGACAAACAATACACAAGGACGCCTATGTGGCACCAATCAGGGGGCGGCGACAACTGCCCCATAATCTCCACTCACCTGCTGATGTCAGGGAGACAACAAGGACGATAACCCAGACACGTGGCTCCAATCAAGGTGCGCCAGCACCGCAGAACTTCTAGAAAACACTAACGGTCGTCACCAGAGGGGCAAAACGGATATTCCTTGTTTTCACCTTCAGGCCCAAGGCCCATCAGCCCACCTCCTTCAACACTACTCCGGCTATAAATAGGGATCTTCATACAACCGGTTGATTCATTCTGTTCTCTATTCTCTCACTCTAAACACACACTTATTTCCTCAAAACAGTTATTTATTCTCACACCGGAGAGTGGTTAAGAGGGAAACCCCCATATTCCCCTCTTAACGAGCTTAACGGGGTGTTATTGTTTTGTAGGAAGGATCATATTCAAGCTCAGGAAGGATTAAGAAGATTAACCCTAATGTTTGAAACATAAACCCAACTAATAAACCTAAAATTAGTCACGTGTTTCTTCATTGGCGCCCACCGATTTTTACAATCACTCCGTCTTCTTTTTTCTGAGCTTTTTTCTGTTCTCTCGATCATGGCTGGTCAGGGAATACCAGATTTCGGTTTTGATACACACTCTCAAGTAGGAATGGGGGAGGACAACTCGCACATCCAACTTCATCCTACTAACGAGTTAGCCGAGGGCGAAGGAACAAACACTGGGGGACCCCGCGCGAGTATCACTCGCATTACTCAAACGGGTACCCCAGCGAGTAACGTTGCTGGACCATCAAACTCAGCTCCAGTCCCAAACATTTCGGTGTTACTAAGTCTACCAGAAGGCGAAACCTTAGCCTCCGGGTATGCTAAACAGATTGCTACCATAAACACTGCTTACTAGTTGTTAAGTGCTCAGCAAGCAATATTGCAAGCGGAACCATCGTTGGTTACACCTCCGGGTCCAACACAAGGGGCGCACCCGACACCCCCTCAGCAAAACATACAAGGGAAATTCAGCAGACCTCCTCTCTAAAAAAGACTGAGCGTGCATGACACGCGCGACACATACGGGGAGCCAGGCAGTTACTGTGACCATCCTTCTAACGCACAACAAAGGCGTCTAGTTCACAGCTGGTTGGGGTCACGCAACATGAACAATGAGTGGGACGACACAGATGCAGATGATCCTACTTTGCAAGAAGACGAAGGTTCTTCAGTTTTCAACCGCTTGCAAAGGAATCATGAGTATTACAGACCAAGGCCACGCGCCGTCTACAATGAAGCAGCAGAGCATGATTTTAGTCTTGTCTACAGACCAGCTGAAGCTGCTGAAAACTCGAAGTTTATCCGGAGCATCGCTCTAGCCTTGTTAGAGAAAGCAAAGCTGCCACAAACCGTGGGAAATTTCAACGGTCTTACTGACCCAAATGATCATGTGCAGGTATTAACAAGTGTTGGTGTTTTAGGACAATGGACCATGTCACTGTTGTGCCATCTTTTCATCCAAACCTTCACAGAGGCTGCTCGCGCGTGGTTCGACAGCCTCCCATCTGAAAAAATCAAGTCATGGATCGACTTCAGAGATCAATTTGTAACCCATTTTAGCCAGCAAAGACGCTATCAGCGCGATACGTCCAAAGTAACAGACATCTGGCGGAGAGACAATGAGGGGTTAGAAGATTTCATCACTCGATTCAACAAAGAGTGTATTGAAATTTGAGGTTTTAGAGAAGATTTGATACGTGCCCACTTCAAAAAGGCCATCCGTTGTGACAGTCTGATCAGGACTATCACAGGCAAAGACTATAACAACCCTCAAAATATTTTCGACACCCTAAAAATAACTAAAGTGTTCGTATACGTCCTAAAATACACCCCGTACACAAAAACGGACCCCGAATACCTTTAATATTATAAAAATAAAATAAAAATGAAATTAAAAGGGTCGTCACAGAGCGCGACGCCCTTAGCTACTTCAGTCGCGGGGCGCGACGGCCTGGCCACCAGGCTTAACCCGGTGTCGCCATGTGTCGGACTCGTGTCGAAGCTACGTGTCAACTCAGCCAAGCTAGGTCCTACCCTAACTGGCGTCGCGGGCCGCGATGCCCTTCGTGGTTTCCGTCGCGGGGCGCGTCGATGAGTCTGATCAGCCCTATAAATGGATTCGCAAGGCCTTCAGTCCAACTCGCTCACACTTCTTTCTTTCTCTCGAATTTCTAAAGAGTAAACATAATTTCCGGGCATAATAACCCCCTAAATAACGAAGTTCTGCCTCATTGTAAGTATTATAACCCCGGTTACGTATTAGATACACTGCCTGATTGATCCAGGGTTCTGTAACGGCTGTCGAGGTTCTGCCCGACGTAGTCGTTGGAATGCCGTCTCGGGGAGGGTATTACTAATGTAAATATTGGGTTATTATACTAACGCATGTGCATTTGTGTATTTAATAGATAATCACCAGGAAATCCTTAAGGAAAACCCTAAGACAGCAATGTGAGTAATCTCCTTTTTGCAAACTGTTTTTACAAAACCTCATATAATTAACATTATATTAAACAGTGATTGAGTATTTGTATTCTACAATTATCGTCGGTATGTTGGGGTTTTGTATACAAAATTTGTTACTACATTGTGAGTAGTAACATGACCACAAGTCAGGTTGACAGTACCGTGGGTGGTAATTAAAGTAGATGGAAACAAATGTAATTGCGCGACCGCCCTCAATACTGTACAATGGTTTTACTTAACTTGATTAAACTGAGATTCACTCACCAGTATTTCCCACTTACAAAATGTTTTTAAACGCGTTTCAGGTAACAAAATGTGAAAGCCAAATAGAAGCCAGCTAGACAGCACTGAAGGCTTGGAAAAGTGGCTATAACGTTACCTAAAATAAAGAGATGTTTTATTAAATTAAATAGGGTTTATCCCTATGAAAATGTGTGTACTTAAAACTTGGGATTATTCCCATGTGTTTAATATTATGAAGTGTGGTATTTTACTCTGATAAAATATTTCCTAACTACGATCCTGATGTGATTCCGCTGCCAAAATGATGAACATCGCTGCCACTGAAACTGGCCGCGGCCGCCCGTTCCCGGGTAGTATAGGGGACGGGGGTTGCGACAGAAGGTGGTATCAGAGCAAAGCCACTGATTCAGCCACAGAAGTGTTCTGCTGACACCAAAATATTATATGTTAGGAAATTAATTACGGAAATACGTGCATATCTGTATTTTTTGTTGTGTGTTATTTGACTAATTGTTAGTTTACAGTATGAGCGATCAAGGACCCTCCGACGCCTATCGTCAATTGTCCGGCTCACCTAGGAGCGAAGGCACCTCTTCACATCCTGCCCTCTCAAGGTATTCAGCTAACAATGAAGATGGGATATTCGTATTTAAGGCTCAGTCTGAAGAGCCATTCCCTCCTAAAAAGAGAGGATGGTTCAGTAGGGGAGCGCATGAGCGTAGGAAGAGAATGAAAAAGTTACAACAACAGCGAGTTCTTGCAGCCACTAAGAGAGAAACAGATGCTCACAGCTAAGATATGCTTAATAGGAGTCTAGCAAATTTCCATGTCTTAGCAACCACAGCTGCCGACCCAAACCTGTAGCAACTCATAGCACCCCAACCATTACCCTTGTTTCCCACACAACCAATGGAGATTGAAAATAACCCGGAAAACCAAATCCCAGCACCAGTCTTTGACCCGAATGAGATACCTAGAAGACCAGCACCTAATCCCTAAGACCCAGACTACGACCCGTGGTTCGATGATCATAGGGATTATCAGCAACGTTACCCAATATCAGAAGAACCCATGCCAAACCTAGCTGCTTACCCAGGTCTGGACCCTCTAGATCCCTATTATGATAATGATGAATACATTAGGGAAATCCTAGAGAATCCATATCCTCAGGATGAACCCATGCCACAGTACCCAGATCCAGTACCAGCACCTGCACCCCCAATGAGTACAGAAAATGTGCAAGAACTCCGAACCTTTAGTGAGGAGATTTTAGAAAATAGTGACAGGTTAAGGCAAATCGGAGAACGACTCGTCTGGAAGTATGACGAGCGTAATATGGAGTTCTGGATGAACCCATATCAGTAATGGTGATAGTAACAATAATATAATAATAAATAAATATATATATATATATATATATATAATATGTGTGTATGAATATATATATATATATATATAATGATAATATATATGTTGTAATATAGACCACTTCGTGGTTAATGATGCATATTAGTATTATACTTTATTTCAGTTGTATTGTAATAATTATAGATGCATACTATAAGAAAGAGTAAGTCGCAATGTTCGACGCTTTTGAACAATATGCTTGTTATATGAATGTTTGCATTAAATATTATTTTGTGATATTAATAATTGGCGAATGTTTAAAATTCAGATGGACAACGAAGTGAACCAGGAAAACCAAAATAACGATAACCAGAGTAACAATAACCCGGATAACGATAACCCAAACAACAACAATAATGGAAACCAAGTGGATAACAGTGCCATCCAACACATAGTGGCACAAGGAATAATAGATGCGATGCCATATATTATCAAAACGGTTAAGGAAGCAGATAATAAAAGTAACCGTGATAGTAAACGACCCACTGAACCTGAACACAGCTTAAACAATGGACCCATACTTCAAGTGCCCATTCCCAAAAGAAGAAGAACCATGTCTTATGGTTGTTCTTATAAAGAATTCTGGTCTTGTAAACCAATGGAATTCTCGGGCAATGAAGGGGCCGTTGCAGCTCTACGCTGGATAGAAAAGACTGAGGCTGTCTTAAAAATAAGCAAATGTGCGGAAGGGGATAAGATAATGTTTGCTTCCAATTTGTTTAAGAATTCAGCCTTAGAATGGTGGAACACTATCCTCCTGTCTAGGGGAAGTGACAGGGTTTACAATCTGGAATGGGAGGAATTTAAGAACATGGTGGAAAGAAAATTCTGCCCTCCCAATGAAAAAGAACAGATAGCAAATAAGTTCTTAAACCTTAGAATGACTGGAATAGATAGTAAGGGGTACACTACGTTATTATTTGAATATGCTAGAATAGTGCCAACCCTTGCATCACCTGAACCAATATTAATCTCTCGTTATATCTGGGGATTAATCAGTGAGATTAGACATGTAGTCAAGGCAGCTAGACCTCAAACCATAGAAGAAGCTGTAGAACTAGCAAACACCTTGACAGATGAGTTAGTGCATACGCGAGAAGAAGACCAGAGAAGGAACCTAGCCCAAAGGCTTACCAAAGAATTTCGTTATGCAAATTCTAACCGGGGGAAAAATGTAAGTTCTACCTCTGCACCTTACTGCAAAGCCTACAAGAAAAAGCATTCAGGAAAATGCTCCACCTACTGCAATTTCTGCAAGATGGTGGACACAAGGAAGAAGACTGTAGGAAGAAACCTAATAATGGAATGTGCTTCAACTGTGGAGAAAAATGTCACATCAAGCCAAATTGTCCGAAACTAGTTCCAGCCACAAACAATAAAACTACTAAAAATGCTAGAGCATTTGTTCTGATTGTAGAAGAAGCGAAGATGATCCCGGATGTGATCGCCGGTACGTTTTTAGTTAATGATATTTTTGCTAAAGTATTATTTGACTCTGGTGTGAACCAAAGTTTTATTAGTACTTCATTTTGCAAACTTCTCAATCAACCATTAACTAAACTCTCACAAGAATGTCTAGTAGAGACAGCAAATGGGGAAACCATTAAGATTTCCGAAATCTTACAGGGAGCAAGAATAGAATTTCTAAATCAAAAATGTATTGCAAACCTTTACCCAATGAATTTAGCAGGATTTGATGTTGTATTAGGAATGGATTGGTTAATAGCCAATAAAGCCAGCATTTTATGTGATCAAAAGTCAGTCCAAGTAAATTCACCAAAGGGTGAAAAGATCACAATTAAAGGAGATAAACCCTCTAGATCCACAAAATTCATCTCTATAATGAAAACAACCAGTTATGTAAGAAAATGATCATTAGTGTATTTGATTTCCATAATCATTAACACTAAAGGAAAAGAATTAAAAGATATCCCTGTAGTATCTCAATTTTCAGATGTATTTCCAGAAGAGTTACCAGGGCAACCTCCAGACAGAGAAGTTGAATTCAGAATCCATCTGCTACAAGGAACAACACCGATTGCCAAAGCACCTTACCGTTTGGCACCCGCAGAAATGCAGGAATTGAAGAAACAATTAGATGAATTGTTGGAGAAAGGATTCATACAGCCAAGT
Organism: Helianthus tuberosus; assembly: GCA_030545235.1. Classification (NCBI taxonomy): domain Eukaryota; kingdom Viridiplantae; phylum Streptophyta; class Magnoliopsida; order Asterales; family Asteraceae; genus Helianthus; species Helianthus tuberosus. The sequence continues at coordinate 6,969 of JARYGA010048688.1, forward strand.
TCATCGCCATGGGGAGCACCGATCTTATTCGTCAAAAAGAAAGACGGATCAATGCGTATGTGCATTGACTACCGCGAATTGAATAAAGTTACGATTAAGAATCGGCTCCAGGTGGCAGATTTGACATATCTTTGCTTAGGTCTTTTGCATAGTCTTCCATTTGTTTGACCTTAGTGAGTAAAAATTCCATTCTTTCTGAAATGGCTTTGTCACCTTGATCTTTTCATTCAATTCTAGCTCTTATATCTGCTTGCCTGGCTTTGAGTTTTAGATACGCATCCATATTTTCTGGGTTCCTGAAGCCCATGAGAGAAGGAGATCTTCTTTTTGAAGGATCATCTTCTGTATAGAATTGTCTCATCTCATCCTTTACAGCTTCCAATTCCAGTGGATAACTTGCAGTAATAGATACAAGGTTAGCAGGGTTTATTGGTTTGACAAAAGTTGGTGGAATGGATTGTTGTGGTTTGATGGGAATGTAAGGTGTGGAGGATAAAGGAATAGGTGCTGGTATATCATCATTATCCTCCGGAAATTTCCTTTTCCTTATGTAAAGCTTTTTGGGTGAATGGGGTTTTGGTTGTGATGTGACAATGGGTTGTATGGTGATTGTTGAAATGGTGAGAGCAGTGGTAGATGGATGGCAAACAACTGTTGAAACAACTGGTGTTTCAACCTCTGTTGTCATTACAACTACTAATGTGTCAGTAGATGTCTTCTGCTTTTCAGCAGGTGGTGATTTGATGGGTGGTGATGTAGTTGAAGTGATGGTTTTTGGTGGTGAAGTGATTTTAGGTGGTGGTAGGGCAGTGGTTGTGGTGTGTGTTGAAGTGATGGTTTTTGTTTTAACAACTGCTGAAACCACTGATGTACCAACAGTTGTTGATACAGTAGGAGTTACAACAACCGTTTGGGTAGAGGTTTGATGCTTGGAGCCTTTGGGAGGTGGTTTGGAGGTATGCTTAGTGGGTCTGGATGGTGTGGATTTGGGTTGCCTCACTTGTCTAGTGGGCTTCTTCTTTTCATCCTTAGGATTTTCATCATCCTTTGGCCCAGAAGTACCCTGTGCATTCAGCTCCATATAAGCTCTTTTCTCCTGTTCCCACCTGGCTTTATCCTTAGCCTCTCTATCCCTTTTTACACTTGCTTTTGCTTCAGCAAGTGCATTTATTGTAGCATCAATCTTTTACTTCCATCTAGCAAAGGAACGTTCTTATTCATATTTTCTTTTTCTGGTTCAATATAAAGACCATCTTCAATTCCCTTCTTCTTCCACTGCTTAATTTTCTCCCCCTTTTTGGCATTATCTGGAGGGGGTTATCAATGAAGAGAACAGTGGAAGGAGCAGTGCCAGTGGTGTTTTTCAAATGGGCTTTTATTGCCTTGATATCTGCCTGAGTATCTCTAAATCTTGCTTCCATAGTATTTCTGATCTTTTGAACCTGTATTTCATGTTTCTGATCAGCTACTTGGTTTTGATGGATGAGCAGTGGTTGAAACAGCTCCCAAAGAGCATCAGGGGATGGAGCAGTGGATGTAAATGGAACATGTGGTGGTGCAGCAGTGGGGGTGGACTTTTGTGAATTTAACAACTGTTGCAGCATTTTCTTGATGTCTGTAACAGATGATTCAATTCTGTCTACCCTCTCCGTCAATTCCTGATATTTCAAATCATCACCCAGGTTAATGGGATCATCTGATTCCCCACCGGCAGTGGTTATATCAATGTGTGATTTAGGGACTGAACTCCAAAAATCATCCATTGATGCCCCTTGTTCTTGGTACTGGGGACTTCTTCCTTCAGCACTTGATAACCTTTTGATGGTACCAGTGGTCAAAACACACTCACTAGTGGTTATCAGAGGTGCTATAGAAGGAATTGCCTTCAAGGGAGTCTGATTGATGAAACAACTGGCCAAATGTAGATCTGTTGATCCAACACTTGTAGTTGCTGCTCCACTTGAACTACTGACAGGAGTTACTTGTAACTCCTGTAGTGTAACCTCCTCAGTTGTTGCTGGGATTGCAGAGGTATAAGCATCAGACCCAGTCACTTGTGGGAGTGTACTCTTAGTGATAGGTGATTGAGAGGAACTGGTTTGTGTCTGAGCTATAGCAACTGCATGCAACAAGGGTATTATGGATTGTGGTAATGTGAGGGGTGAAGATATGGGTGTTGAAAGAGACATGTCCTTGGGATCAGGACTGAGGAAGATGGATCCAATTGGATCCAGAGCTTCATAATGTGGGGTCCTGTGCTTACAACCTGATCCTTTTATGAGGATGCAGGAGGAGTTTGAGGCAAGGTTGGAGATCTTTCTTCCATCTGCTGTGAGGAAGTAGCAGCAGTGGTTTTTGGTGACATTTGTGTTGTCACTGGCAGAGGCTCTGGGATCTCATCTTCCAGAGTTGCCTTTTTAGTGGGTTTGGGGGGCTTTTTGGATGATTTCTTTTTAGGCTTTTTGGTGATGGCAGGTATTGGTTTCATAGCAGTGGGTGTGCTGCCATGATCACCTGGAGCAGTGGGCTCAGCAACATATACCTGAGGAGCAGTGGTAGCTGCTAAAGTCTGCTCAGGCACCTCTGCTTGTGTTTTTGCAGGTGTTAACATTCTAGTGAATGTTTCAGATGTTAAACCATTTATTTGAAAAGATTTACCTTGGATGAGCAAACTTTCATTTTCCTTTCCGAATTTTTGTTTAAGATAGTAGCTTAAGAACCTTGGAAAAGTAGAAATGATTTGCTATCAACATTTTTTACCAAATCATCAAAGATCTCCTGGGAATAGTTAAAATTTTCATTGTGTAAAATAGCAAATCCCAGGTTTTGGATCTTTAATGGTATTTCGTTAAAAGCAGTTGTTTTATTTGAAACACACATCAAAAGGGTATGGAATAAAAACCTTGGTGCAGAAGGGAAGAAGCCTTTTTGTAGGGTGTCCCTTTTTATTTCCGCACCATACCCTCTTTCGAGAAAATCAATTTTTAACTCGTTTTTAGGGAAAGAAGTTTTACCTTCCTGATCATCGAGTGCAAAGACTTCCGAAATAGATTGTGGAGTGATTTGAATCTTTTTGCTCTTTATGGAAGAATTAATGGCTATAACTGTTTCACATTGATACTCAAGTGTGGCATTTTTCCAGAATTCTCTCTGGGTTTGTTCGTAAATAAGAGCATCAACAGTCAACAAAGTTTTGTACTTTGAAGCTGCAAGAGTGTCAATGATGGAATCGAAGGTGTTGTGGTGGTGGGTTATGTGAGTAGACCCAAGTAGTTGTGAGGTGCTTTGTATGGGATTTCAATGGGTTCAACGGTCTTTTATGTGACCTCTTTGGAAGATGAGGATGATTTTGACTTTGATTTTGTCATTTTGATGAAGAAGAACGAAAAATGATTTGAGATGGAAGGATGGAAACTGCTTTTGAGAAAGGAATTTTGGAATTCAATTCGACAGTGTAAAACCCTGTTTGGGGGTTTTGATCAGGGTTTTATAAGAGAAAAAGTGAATGCTGATGTGGCAGCAGTTACAAAGATCTGATGGCTAAGAACTGACCACGTGCCAACCTCTGATGGAAAGATGAATAATGGAGGACAGTTGTTTAGGGAACCACTGATGAAGCAAATATCAGTGGTTGCAACGGTCAAAGTGAAGACAGTGGATGATTTTAACTATCAGTGGATAGCTTTATCAGTGGATAAAACACTGATTTTGAACAACAGTGATTATCAAGAAAATGAAGGAACAGGGGTTAACTTTCAGCAGTGGACAGTATTTAGGAAACAGATGTTTGAACAGAAAAGACTTATTACAAAATTGAGACTGCAGATGTGAATCATCTGAGCTAACAACTGTTGGTGACTTTAATGATCCAACAGTTGTTTGAAAAGGAATGTAGAGGAATGGATGAATATGATATCACACATTATTGATATTTATCCATTTTTGATGGAGTTTTATCAACAGTGGTTAGGGATAATGCAATGATAGGGTAACCTGAAGGCTATTATGTCAGCAACTGCTAGCGCAACAGTGAGTAAATTTTTGACAAATGTTTTGAACATCTGCTGCTATGATGAAAGGAATGATTTTGTCTTGTGAAACCACAATATCATGTTCAACATCTGTTGATGGTGATTATGAAATATCTGCAAGATTGCTATTTACAACAAAATACATTTTAGATGCAGATTGTTCAAGTTTAACATGTCAGCAGCTTTTATGAGAATTTGCATTCAAGGTTTTGCCACATGTCAATTACAAGTTTTGAAGCTTTCATAGCTTACTACGACTACTCATTTTGTGTCATAATATTTGAATTAGACCATGAGTACCCAAGTATTTTAAGGTCTATTAGCAATCAATCTTTGACCTGTGTTAAAAACAAACTTGAGTTGACATGACCTTGACACTTGTACCATTTTGATCCATTTTCAAGGATAGTATTACCCAGAAAAAATAAGGGTTCTATATCCTGACAGGAAATTGAAACTTTTACTCTCTAAAACATGCAAAAGTACAAAAGTATATCAATCTTACGAAAATTAAAGACTGATATATCCTATTTTATTGAAGAAAAGCCTTATATTAAAAAAAATTTAAAGGTTTTCTGAAAAGCAACATCAATAGGATTTGGTATACTTTTCAGTTAAAACTTGACATATGATCATAATCACATCAAACTCAAGTTTAGGAATATGGTCAGTGTTTGAAAATATATTTTAATAATTTCTGCTTGAGACCATTTCCTTGTCAGTTGATTGCAAATATGAGGAGACATGTTCACATAAGTTTTGAAAGCCCTTTTATAGACCTCATTATCATGTGATGATTTTGAGAAATTTTGTCTAGTCCTCTTGTCAGTTTAATCACTGGTGATACTTTTGTTACCTGAACTTCCCTGAATCAATGAATGCACACAGTTGCTTGATGACCATTGTTCACCCAATTTTGGACTCTTAAGTGTTTTATATTTATGATCTTTTCTTTTGACTTCAAAAGTTTTGAGATAAACACACTTTTGAGTTTTTGTGATTTTTCTTCTTCCCTTTTTACTCTTCCCATTCATAAGTTTTGGAACACTTACTGGAAGATTCTAAGGGAGGAATACTTAAGCCCAAAATCATTTTGCAGCAATGTTTTGAGAGATCTGTTCACATTTGTACATGCTTATATTAAATCTCACATTACATATGATTTGGACTATTTTAACACCTGGTTTTCTTAATGTATTTTTTAACAGAGTTGATTTGGTCCTTTTGAGGATTCTCAACCCGTTTTTCAACACACAAGATCTAAATAACTAAAGTTTTAATTTCCCTCTTTCAATGTTAACAAAAACATCAATGTTTTGTCTGAACATAGGCCTTTGTCAATCATGAGGTAAAACACCTTAGCAGCTATTGTGATGAGAGCAACACACAATTTCATAATAACATTTGGAATCAATTTTGTAAATGGAATAATCAAACCAAAGTCACCAGATGAAATTTTCAGATCTGGAACTATTGGTGATTTATGCATGACATTGTATATTATGAGGATTTTGTGTGTCTTATGACATCTTGGTTGTTTTACAGAGTTTTTTGAATAACAACTTTGACGTGATTATTCGTTACTCTGTTTTTCAACTAAAAACGATCAACCTTAGCATCAATGAATTTTGAGCTGAACTGTTATGTCAAATTGATTGTTAGATCGAATTTGACTGTCCAGGCTCTGATACCAATTGTTAGGATCTGAGGCTCTCATGATTGTGTTTGTTTGTATAATTTGAACAATGAATGAATATGAAATAATATAAAGTGCAGCGGAAATGGAAACAAACTTTATAAACACAATAAAAAAGGGAGAATAGTTTTTATAAACACATGCTTTTCATTAGGTCAAAAGATTACAAATCAAATCAAAAGATTACAATGCATGCTTACAACCAAAACTCCCCCTCAGCCTAATGCTCACTGGTTAATTGCTCAAGATGAAAGGATTGGAGGAGAAGAACTCACTCAGTCAATCAAATGTAACAGTACAGGGTACTATTCCATTTATAGGCAAATCAAACCACTGAAGCATCTAAGCTGACGTCACCATGAAAGTGACATCTAACAACCTAACAACCTTTAACCACTGTTCTAATACAGACACTGCTAACTTAACCACTGATTCTATACAATACAAGTGACACACTAAACTACTTCTTTCTCCTTCCATCAGCACAGATGTTTGACTATCAGAGCTTTCCTCAAAGTTGATCAGTCCTTGAGTGGGCAGTCCTTTAGTCAACAGCAGTACTTAGATAGCATCAGTAGATTGAACCAGCAGTGTTTAATTCTTAACAGTCTTCAGGGCTTCATCAGCAGTTTGAAGGACAGCAGCTGTTGTATACGGACAGTGGATAGAGGACATCAGTTGTTATAAACACTTTCAAGGGGAAAGCCTGGTGTAAACTACTGCTTATGATGAATCCACTGTTGTGAACCAGTTTTGGCTTTTATTATATGTTCCTCTGATAGGATTCAATCCCAACAACTAGCTTTGCACGTGGAAATCTAGGTGAGTTCATAACCCCCTCTTTTTCTAGTTTTACATTTTTACAAATGCTTTTCGAGGGTGGAAAGACATGCAAGTTTTGCAAAAATTAACTACTTTTCGATGAACGAAAACTCATATTTCTAAACCATGTTGCGAATGGATTTCCAGGATTTTAAATGGTTTACGAACGATTTAGACTAAACATACCGGTTTTACAAAACACACGTGTATTTACGAAACGTGCATGATTTTCATGACCAGAGACGGGAATGTCCTAGTTACAACAACGGGACTGGGTTGGTCTGCATACGAAAAACGAGACAACCCAATGGGTTCATGTCCCCCTTTTCTTCTAACGTATACGGTTTACAACTTTCGGGGGGAAATACATGTTAAACTTGGGTATGATTAAGCTAAGGAATGAACTCTTAGATCATGTGATCATAGGCTATAACTGAGATGCCAGTAATCCTTTTAAGGACCAAGGAACAAATGTTAGATCTAATGGGTAAGGGCGAGCCCCACTCACGGTCCATGGGTGACCACTTAGAGTGCTGTTGTGTCCTAGTCGAGGTGAATCGACACTAAAAATCGTTTACTCTGGTTGAGTACCTCCTATGTCGTCGCATATATTAATGTCCTTGCGAAACATTAATGATCAACATGTTCATAGATGTGACAACTGTCAAAAATCCAGGTATCCGTACAATTAATTAATCTTGAATAGTGCTTAATGACTGTGCATAAATTACAATCAACTGCATTCGGATTACTGCCGTACACAAACATGTGCATCATACATTGTTAAATGTCATACCAATATTGCATGAGAGCTATATTGCCGCAAATGATGCATTAAGTACAGTTAGCACAATTATCTGATTAATCAGGAAGATGCTGATGGAACTCAGCACATAGACAGACAGTGCATTGAGGCACAGAATGAGCCAGAAACCAAGTACTACACCAGTATAGTGTGTAGGAAAGTAAGGATCACAAAACTGCTTTTCTAGGTGATAGTTTAAGTGCCGGAAAGTGCCTAAAACTCACCCAAAGTGCTGAATTCAGCAAAATTCAGCAAAAATCAGCATCTTAACAATCTGAAATCATGCAGAAAAATGGTTAAATGGTCCTGAATGCTTTCCTAAGTGTCGGGAATCAAAAGTGTCACAAAAGGGTACATAAAGAACACTAAACTACATAGTTTAGCACCTTAACGAACCAGTAACCAACCGAACAACCGGACACTACCCGAAACATTAAATTTACACTAGAAGCACTGTTTTAACATTACCAAGCTAGTTATGGTCCCCGAACATCATAACACCCCATACAAATACCTAATAACCAAAACATGTAACAAATAGATCTAAAGATTTATGAATGGTATTTCAAAGAAACCAAGTTAAAAACATAATTTTCATATAATCTTGGTTCTTACATAAACAAGACTTGTTTTTAGTGGTTAAATAAGTGTATAAACACTTGTGTAACAAAAAGAATGCATAAAGAAATATTTTTAGAAAATGTGGGTTGAAGTTGTAAACATCTAACTCCTTTAAAAATGAAGTTTTTAAAGAAGTGATCACATTTTAAAGGGTAACAAGACCTACTAAGAATACTAGTGAATTACTACAAATTTTTACAAATATTCAAGTTCATGAAGTAGTGAAATATGCATGATTTTGGCAAGATTGGTTAGTAAAGATTATTTGTTGATGATTGTAAATTGATTGTGATGATTTTTACAAAAGAAAATGATATGCTTGAAAGCATGGAAACCTCCATTTTTAGGGGACACTATGGCAAAATTTTCTAAAAATATAAACACTTAGAAAAATATTTTTAAACAAATATTTACAAGTGTATTTTAACCATGAGTTTTCCACATAAACTTTGCCATAATTTTTGTTACAAAAATATAAGTGTTGGAGGTTGGTTTTTATAAATAAAAGTGACTAAATATATATTTAGAATATATATACATTGAAGGAACATATGTGTGATTATTTGCATACCTTGTGTATTAGAATATTATTTTAAGGCTTGAAATAATATAACTCACAAAAATACCAAGAATTACCACCCAAAATATTACCAAAATTCCAAAGAATAAATATACATACTTACACAAAATATTGATAAAACCGAACAAAAGAATATAACTCACAAAATATTCCGGAAATAATATTCATGTGTATATTTTGGTAATACATATTTTGGACATCAAGGAAATAAAAATATGATTTTTACAATTACTACAAGAATATATCATATTTTTGACAAGAGAAAAATATATTATTTTTGGCAAGTATGAAATATATATTTTTCTTGAAAATTTTGGAAGATATATTATTTATAAGAAATATATATTTTCTTAAACAAACGTGAAATACAATGATTTCAAAGGTTTATTCATACACACAAACAAAACACACGAACTCGCTCAACTTTTGTTGATGTTTTCAAAATACATGTATTTCAGGGATTTAGTAAGTGGATCTGGCGGGCATTGGAAGTTTCATGCTGCGTTAGGAATAAAGATGTCATCCATGGTCTTTGGGTTTGGTCAGTGTGTCTTATTCCTGGTCGAGACACGTCTTCCAAACCTTGATTTTATTTAATATCTTTTGATGAGTCCTTAGTGAACTCTTAAACAATTCGTATGGTTTGTAAAACTTGAATTTGAAGTCTATGTTTAAACAATGATGTTGTGATGTTTTCAAACTTATTTAATGGGTGACAATCTCTGGTTTTATCATATAGTTGTTGTTATGATTGAATGCAATGGTATTAAGAAAGTCACACCATAATCACGCTTCCGCAAAAGTCAGGGTGTGACAGCTTGGTATCAGAGCCTCGATTGTAGGGAACTAGGATTCCTTCTCGAGTCTAGACTACAATCATTAGGGCTCTCATGAAAAAAATTTTTACAACATGTTTTCATTGCATACACGAAACGCCCAGATCCAGGATAACAAACATTTTTACAAACAAAAGACACAAAACATATTTCAAAGTTTATGTTTATGGTTCAGTCTGAGAGACTGGGTGGTTCAGTCTGAGAGACTGGGTAGTTCAGTTTGAGAAACTGAGAGGTTTAGTCTGAGAGACTTTGCGGTTTAGTCTGGGAGACTGGGTGGGATAGTCTGGGAAGACTAGGACGGATACGTGAATACATTGTTATTAATTACATGGTTAATGATGGTTGTTGATATATGTGCATATGTTGTGATTGTTTTGTTACAGACACTATGTCTTCATCTGAGAGTGGACTGTCTGATACTGTCGACCCCATGGCCATTTTTTCTGACGATGAGATCGTCCCAGAGCCGGAGATCTTTACCTCCGATACCGAGAGTGACCCGGAGATGATGTCAGATGACGACGACGATTTTCAGCCATTTGCACTGCCCGAGTTTGGCGATGATTTCCGCATGCTGATGGTATCCCCGACGAGGATCCCTTTCTTATTCCTATTCCTGTCCAGGGCCATCTCATCCTCGGACATCCTGATGGTGAGCATGTCGTGGTACAGATCCTCGCCCCTTTGCCTCTTGCGGCCTTTCCTTTCGAGGATTTGCCTTTTGATGACTTGTTAGATGATGATGTCGACCTTTTGTTGATGGTCCCCCTGATGATGCCCAAGGTAATGGAGTTTTAGCTGAGGATTTCATTGTTGTTCCACTCGTTGAGGTTCCTATTATTGAGGTTTCCTCTGATCACTCTGTTCCAGATTCCTTTGAGTCTATGTCATCCTCCGCCTTGCATGCAGAGGGACTGCGACATTACGCCACTGATACTGATGATGATACAGCCATGTCAGCTGCACCGATTCCTCCATAAGACATTGAGCCTGGACTTGAGCTTGATTTTATCCCTATCGATCAGCCTGTTGATGCACCCGCTGATCCTGAGCTGGCACCTGCTCCTGAGCCTTTGCCTGATTTTGATCCTATCCCATTTGGCGTACCTGACATTGCACCACTTATACCAGATCCGGTTCCTGCACCCGCTAACCCTCCTGTTATTGAGCCCGTTACTCCCCCACATGCACATGCACCTGTTGATGTCGCTCATTTTCATCCGGTTGAGTCAGATGTACACCGTGCCGACTTACCTATCACTTTCTTATAGGACATACCCACACCCCGTCCTGGGGAAGGCCCTTCTAGCCAGCAGCCTAGCCATGACCCACATATGACAACAGCTTTTTCTCACATGCCTCAGTATACACCTACTGTTCATTTTACTTCTTCACCGCTAGATGAGCCACTCATATGGTTTCCACCGAACACCATGCCGACTTCGGATCCCTACCATCCCTCGCACTTCACTGGCTATACAAGGGATGAGTTACTCCTGTCATTGCAGCTTCAGTATGAGATCCTGTGTCGTAGAGTTATGGAGCTTGAGAGGACTCCACGTCCTCCACCTTGTTCATGCCCGTCACCTTTTGCGACTCCACCTGCTCCTCTTTTGCCTTATCCAGATTTTGATGTTCGATTTCTCTCCATGGAGCAGCAGATCAGCTATCTGTTGCGGCACGTTTATGATCTTGAGGAGGAGCTCGCGCATGTGCGCAGCTTGCTTTTCTTTCCTCCACCTCCTCCTCCACCACCATCAACATAGCCAGTTTTTGGTTTTATGTAGGTATCTGACTTTTGATGAGAGCACCGCTATTGATCCTAGCTTGCGAAGCCTTTTGGAGACCACTTTTTGATTATATGACTGTTGTAGACTGAAATACATTTTGGACAAGGGTGGTGTGACCCTGTAGTCCCTTTTGATGTGATACGATACATTTGTAGAACATGTAACTGTATTTGTGGCCGATGATTAATGAAAGCTCAATCGTAATGTTCTCATTATATACGTTGTTGAATTACACATTGGTGATATGAATGTGATGTTATATGCTTACTTGCGTTGATAAATGCTATTACATACACATACTATATACTTATCATACTAATTAAGACCTGACCAATACAATCTTATTTGTAGAAGATGCCTCCACGAAGAAACAATCAGTTGCCCACAACAGAGGCTGAACTGCAAGAACGGATTTCACAAGCAATCGCACAACATGAGGCCTTGCACTCTGAACACAGCGGAGGTACCTTAGGAAATAACCCACCTCACGGTAATGTTTAAGTCACTTAAAACACATTACATTACGTTTGGACATTCCATGTGCGTTTGCTAATGCTTTCTGTGAATGATGTTGCTGGTACAGGCTGTACTTACAAGCAGTTCCTAGACTGCAAGCCTCTGAACTTTGATAGCACTAGAGGTGCTGTAGCTTTCATTAGATGAGCGGAGAAAACCGATTCTGTGCTGCGAATGAGCAAGTGTGCGCCAGAGCACCAGGTCACCTACATTTCTGTACTTTTTCTAGACGGGGCTCTATCATGGTGGAACCTCCAGGTTCAGACTCTGGGAGAAGAGGCAGCATATACTATGACTTGGGATGAGATGAAAGACCTAATGCGCAAGAAGTACTGTTCAAGGGCTGAGATTCAGAAGTTAGAAACCGAGTTTTGGAATCTTAAGATGGATGGACCTAAGATTGTTGAATACGTGCAAAGATTTCATGACTTATCTCGTGTTGTCCCCTACATGGTCGAACCAGAGTTCAAGCGAATAGAGCGTTTCATCTGGGGATTGGCACCCCAAATTATGAGCATGGTGATGACATCGAATCCTCCAATGATCACTGAGACCATTGATTTGAGTGTGGCATTGACTGAAGAAGCAATTAGGCTGAACAAGTTCTCAATCTCTGATGGAAAGAATAAGGAGACTCATGTTGAGTCGTCTGGAGAGAACAAACGGAAGTTCTCCAACTTCAAGAAGAGTACTCAGGGAAACAACATCGGTAGCAACAAGAAAAGAGATGCGAACCCACCAGCCGAGGTCAGGACTGGTGTTGCAAGTGCAGAGAGCAAAGGGAAAGGTTATATGGGTACCTTACCCAAGTGTGATGTGTGCCAGTTCCATCATGCTGGCCAGTGTAGGTTTAGGAAGTGTGAAAGCTGTGGATAGAATGGTCATTCGAAGGAGGCGTGCTGGGCCGGTACTGGCCGTGGAAATGATGGTCAGAGAGGTAATGGAAATGGTAGTGGAAATGTAAACCGTGGTGGAAACGGTTACGGAAACTGTAATCAATGAGGAGATGGCGGTAATGGTAATCATGGTGGTACTCGAAACCAAGCTGGTAATGGAAACCGCAACCAAAACAACAATCAGGGTGGTGCTGGAAACAAGCAAGGATGCTTTAGTTGCGGAGATGTCGAGCATTTCAAACGAGATTGCCCAAAGAACAACCAAGGCCAAGGAAGAGTTTTCAACATTGGGTCTAGGGAAGCTTGTCAAGATCCGAACGTAGTCACGGGTACGTTCCCTATCAACCAACACTTTGCATCTGTACTGTTTGATACCGGTGCCGATTATAGCTTCGTATCCCTAGAATTTAAGAATATACTTGGATTAGTAGCTAGTAAGCTAGATATTCCATACTCGATAGAACTAGCTAATGGAAAGCTAGTAGAGGCAAACGAAGTGATTAGAGGCTGTGTAATAGAGCTTGGAGAGCATGAGTTTACGCTTGATCTTCTGCCAGTCGAGTTGGGAAGCTTTGACGTGGTAGTTGGAATGGATTGGTTGTCGAGTAACCGAGCTGAGATCGTATGCCATAAGAAGATCATTCGCGTCCCGATGGAAAATGGAGAGACGATTGTAGTGGATGGAGAGAAGCATGATATGCCTCTAAGGATTATCAGTTGTTTAAAGGCCCGAAAATTTGGCAGAAAGGTTGTGTTGCCTTCTTGGCGCACGTTGTGGACAAAGAAGCCGATGAGCTGAAGCTGGAAGATATCCCAGTTGTGAGGGAATATCCTGAAGTCTTCCCTGAAGACTTGCCAGGATTGCCGCCTCAACGACAAGTCGAATTTCATATTGACTTGGTTCCAGGCGCCGCGCCTGTAGCCAAGGCACCTTATCGACTTGCGCCTTCCGAGATGCAAGAATTGTCGACGCAACTTCAAGAGCTTTTGGACAAAGGATTTATCAGACCAAGCTTCTCGCCTTGGGGAGCTCCAGTACTATTTGTCAAGAAGAAGGACGGTAGTTTTCGCATGTTCATTGACTACCGCGAGCTAAACAAGTTAACCATCAAGAATCGGTATCCTTTACTGAGGATTGATGATCTCTTCGATCAACTACAAGGTTCGAGTTACTACTCCAAGATCGATCTTTGATCAGGCTATCACCAGCTACGAATTTAAGAAGAGAGTATTCCGAAGACTGCCTTCAGAACTCGTTATGGTCACTACGAGTTTCTAGTGATGCCAGTTGGTTTGACAAATGCGCCAGCAGTGTTTATGGATTTGATGAACCGAGTTTGCAAGCCATATCTCGATAAATTCATGATTGTATTTATCGATGATATTTTGATTTATTCAAGAACGAAGGAAGAGCATGAACAACACCTTAGAGCCATTTTAGAGCTGCTCAAGAAGGAGAAACTATAAGCAAAGTTCTCAAAGTGCGAGTTCTGGTTGCGTGAGGTACAATTCCTCGGTCATGTAGTAAATGAGGATGGAATCTATGTGGATCCCACCAAGATCGAAGCGATAAAGAATTGGGAAACTCCAAAGACGCCAATAGAGATCCGTCAGTTTCTAGGTTTAGCTGGGTACTATCGCAGATTCATTGAGGATTTTTTTCTAAAATCGCTCAACCGCTGACCTCCCTTACTCAAAAGGATAAGAGGTATGAATGGGAAGATAAACAAGAAGAAGCATTTCAGTTGCTCAAGAACAAGCTTTGCGATGCACCTATTTTATCCCTACCCGAAGGCACCGATGACTTCGTGGTGTATTGTGAAGCCTCGCGTCAGGGATTGGGCTATGTGCTGATGCAGCGACAGAAGGTTATAGCTTATGCTTCACGCCAATTAAAGGTTCATGAGAAGAAGTACACCACGCATGATTTGGAACTAGGCGCAGTGGTGTTTGCTTTGAAGATTTGGAGACATTATTTGTATGGCACCCGATGCACAATCTTTACTTATCACAAGAGCTTACAGCAAATATTCGATCAGAAAGAGCTTAACATGAGACAACGACGATGGGTTGAGTTGTTAAATGATTACGATTGTGAAATCAAATATCACCCAGGAAAGGCGAATGTGGTAGCAGATGCCTTAAGTCAAAAAGAGAGGATTAAGCCCATAAGGGTTAGTGCTTTAGAGATGATCATTCAAACAAATCTCTCATTGCGCATTCGTGCTGCACAGAGAGAAGCTCTTAAGAAGGAAAATCTTAAGGATGAATATCTCCGTGGGATCGAGAACTAGTTGGTACCCAATGAGGAAGGAACATTGTGTTTCATGGGACGAATTTAGGTTCCCCTCTTTGGTGGTCTTAGAGATGTTATCTTCGATGAAGCTCATAAATCAAGGTACTCGATCCACCTAGGATCGGATAAGATGTACCAAGATATGAAAGATTTCTACTGGTGGCCAAGATTGAAAGGTGATGTTGCAACTTACGTAGGAAAATGCTTGACTTGTGCCAAAGTAAAGGCCGAATATCAGAAGCCTTCAGGTCTCCTACAGCAACCTGAGATACCCATGTGGAAATGGGAGAAAATCTCAATGGATTTTATAACGAAGTTACCAAAGACACCCAGAGGTCATGATACGATTTGGGTAATCGTAGACCGCCTGACAAAATCTACACACTTTTTACCGATAAGAGAAAAGGATAACACAGGTAAGCTAGCTGAGTTGTACCTAAGGGAGATAGTAGCACGTCATGGAGTGCCTATCTCAATTATATCTGACAGAGACGGAAGATTTATGTCAAGGATTTGGCAATCCTTCCAGGAAGCATTTGGTTCACAGCTAAATTTGAGCACCGCATTTCACCCACAAACAGACGGCCAAAGTGAGAGAACGATTCAAACACTTAAAGACATGTTACGAGCTTGTGTAATGGACTTGGGTGGCAGTTGGGACACTCACCTACCTTTGGTACAGTTCTCCTATAATAACAGCTACCATACGAGCATTCAAGCTGCACCATTTGAAGCTCTCTACGGACGAAAGTGTCGATCGCCGTTGTGCTGGGCAGATGCAGGCGATAGACAGCTGGTTGGTCCTGAGTTGGTATAAGAAACGACAGATAAGATTATGCAAATCCGAGAGCGTATTAAGGCAGCTCGTGATCGACAAAAGAGTTATGCGGACCAAAGAAGGAAACCGTTGGAATTCGAAGTGGGAGATATGGTTTTGTTGAAAGTTTCACCTTGGAAAGGTGTGGCACACTTCAGGAAGAGTGGAAAGTTAAACCCACGATTCATTGGACCGTTCAAAAACCTGGAGAGGATTGGTCTCGTAGCTTACAAGTTGGAACTACCTGCGGAACTTAATGGTGTTCATGATACATTCCATGTATCTAATCTCAAGAAGAGTCCAACACAGGAAACGGTGGTGATTCCTGCTGACGAAGTTTACTTCGACGACACACTCCATTTTACAGAAGAACCCGTTGAGGTTACCGATTGGAAAGTTAACAAAACTAGGAGGAGTAGTGTTAAACTTGTTAAGGTCCGGTGGAACGCGCGTCACGGCCCAGAGTTTACTTGGGAGCGTGAAGACCGCATGAAAGCTAAGTACCCGCATTTATTCCCTAACACCCCTACAGCTGGTAGTAAAGCTTAAAATTTCGGGACGGAATTTTCTTAACAGTGGGAGAATGTGACAATTGTCAAAAATCCAGGTATCCGTACAATTAATTAATCTTGAATAGTGCTTAATGACTATGCTGAAATTATAATTAACTGCATTCGGATTACTAACATACACAAACATGTGCATCATACATTGTCAAATGTCATACCAATATTGCATGAGAGCTATATTGCCTCAAATGATGAAGTACAGTTAGCACAATTATCAGATAAATCAGGAAGATGCTGATGGAACTCAGCACATAGATAGACAGTGCATTGAGGCACAGAATGAGCCAGAAACCAAGTACTACACTAGTATAGTGTGTAGGAAAGTAAGGATCACAAAACTGCTTTTCTAGGTGATAGTTTAAGTGCCGGAAAGTGCCTAAAACTCACCCAAAGTGCTGAATTCAGCAAAATTCAGCAAAAATCAGCATCTTAACAATCTGAAATCATGCAGAAAAATGGTTAAATGGTCCTGAATGCTTTCCTAAGTGTCGGGAATCAAAAGTGTCACAAAAGGGTACATAAAGAACACTAAACTGCATAGTTTAGCACCTTAACGAACCAGTAACCAACCGAACAACCGGACACTACCCGAAACATCAAATTTACACTAGAAGCACTGTTTTAACATTACCAAGCTAGTTATGGTCCCCGAACATCATAACACCCCATACAAATACCTAATAACTAAAACATGTAACAAATACTTGGATTTAAACTATTAAGCAACTAACTAAGTTGAAACCTATGCTAGACCCCCCCCCCCCCACCTATCTTACGGCCCAACATGGCCTCCACCAAGTGGATTTCATTTCAATATTATAATGGATATGTTAATGCTTTACTAAACATATTACCCAAGGGTTTAAGTGAGAACATGGTTATAAGAAGAAGTTGAAGGATTTAGAGCTCATAATCTTCCACACACAAAACACACACTACTCTCTCCTTCCCTTGCTCTTGTTCTCGGCCAAACTCACTCACACCCACCATCATCATCATTCATCCAATCTCATCCAATCTAAACATATACAAGGGTGTTAAAGTTCATACAAGGAAGCTAGGAGGCATTGGAAGTTCAAGGACCTCTATTGTTTGCTTTTATCCTCTTGATTTCTACACTTGAATCATCCCTAGCCTTGAGCTAGTGGTAAGAACCTTGTACACTCTATTTCACATCTATTTTAAGTGGTTAAAGATGAATCATGATCAAAAACTTGAAGAACACTAAAGATCACAAGCATGAAACATGAACATAAGCTTGTTAAATGAAGTAATATTGATGAATATGAGTTGTTATGCTTGTTGATCATTGATTGTTTGTAGAAATGATGTTGATCATCATATGATCTTGCTAGATCATGATTAAAAACATAGTCTAGCAAGATGAGAGGATGAACTTGATGAAAGTGAATGGATCATCCTTATGAAAATCATGAACTTGAAAGAATAAAGTTGTTTTCTTGAAAAACCATGATCAAAGTAAGTTGTTAAACATATAGATCTAAAGATTTATGAATGGTATTTCAAAGAAACCAAGTTAAAAACATAAGTTTCATATAATCTTGGTTCTTACATAAACAAGACTTGTTTTTAGTGGTTAAAAAGTGTATAAACACTTGTGTAACAAAAAGAATGCATAAAGAAATATTTTTAGAAAATGTGGGTTGAAGTTGTAAACATCTAACTCCTTTAAAAATGACGTTTTTAAAGAAGTGATCACATTTTAAAGGGTAACAAGACCTACTAAGAATACTCGTGAATTACTACAAATTTTTACAAATATTCAAGTTCATGAAGTAGTGAAATATGCATGATTTTGGCAAGATTGGTTAGTAAAGATCATTTGTTGATGATTGTAAATTGATTGTGATGATTTTTACAAAAGAAAATGATATGCTTGAAAGCATGGAAACCTCCATTTTTAGGGGAAACTATGGCAAAATTTTCTAAAAATATAAACACTTAGAAAAATATTTTTAAACAAATATTTACAAGTATATTTTAACCATGAGTTTTCCACATAAACTTTGCCATAATTTTTGTTACAAAAATATAAGTGTTGGAGGTTGGTTTTTATAAATAAAAGTGGCTAAATATATATTTAGAATATATATACATTGAAGGCACATATGTGTGATTATTTGCATACCTTGTGTATTAGAATATTATTTTAAAGCTTGAAATAATATAACTCACAAAAATACCAAGAATTACCATCCAAAATATTACCAAAATTCAAAAGAATAAATATACATACTTACACAAAATATTGATGAAACCGAACAAAGGAATATAACTCACAAAATATTCCGGAAATAATATTCATGTGTATATTTTGGTAATACATATTTTGGACATCAAGGAAATAAAAATATGATTTTTACAATTACTACAAGAATATATCATATTTTTGACAAGAGAAAAATATATTATTTTTGGCAAGTATGAAATATATATTTTTCTTGAAATTTTTGGAAGATATATTATTTATAAGAAATATATATTTTCATAAACAAACGTGAAATACAATGATTTCGAAGGTTTATTCATACACACAAACAAAACACACGAACTCGCTTAACTTTTGTTGATGTTTTCAAAATACATGTATTTCAGGGATTTAGTAAGTGGATCTGGCGGGCGTTGGAAGTTTCATGCTGCGTTAGGAATAAAGATGTCATCCATGGTCTTTGGGTTTGGTCAGTGTGTCTTATTCCTGGTCGAGACACGTCTTCCAAACCTTGATTTTATTTAATATCTTTTGACGAGTCCTTAGTGAACTCTTAAACAATTCGTATGGTTTGTAAAACTTGAATTTGAAGTCTATGTTTAAACAATGATGTTGTGATGTTTTCAAACTTATTTAATGGGTGACAATCTCTGGTTTTATCATATAGTTGTTGTTATGATTGAATGCAATGGTATTAAGAAAGTCAAACCATAATCACGCTTCCGTAAAAGTCAGGGTGTGACAATAGACGCTTTACATACCAACTTACAACACTAAAACTTTGATATGTTTTTAATATTCATTTGACGCAAACTCATAATACATGGATTTACAAACTTAGGTAACGTTTCCAACTTATGTACAAGTAAGAGGACGGGTTGGTCCTGCTTACAAAAACTCTAGTTGTCACACCCGCTCGTAGCGAAAGCGCGAGGTGTGATCTGTTCGGTTCTCATTGCATAACGAAATAAGTAAACATACTAAATGAATAAAACATGCTCCAATGCCATTGTCATAATTGTTCAAAAGATCGCAACATAAGTTAAGTACATTGTTTACAAACCATCAAATGAAAATAAGTTTTCATTGTTTCATACATCAAATGTAATTCTAAAAATGTCAAGGCTTTGACCACTATATCACCGCAAAGAGGTGGTATATAACAGGCAAACCCTTCAATAGTTGGCATGGAGTATTGATACTTGTTTTCCTGGAACTGAAATCTTTGCATTGGTCCACTAATTCCCTGAAATAGGGGTGTGCACGGTTCGGTTCGGTTCGGTTCGGTTTTTGGGTAAAACCAAAACCGTAACCGAAAGTTCGGTTTTTTGGTTTTTAAAAACCGTTCGGTTTTGGTTTTTTCGGTTTCGGTTACTTCGGTTTTAGTAACGGTTCGGTTCGGTTTTTCGGTTTTTTCGGTTTTTAAAACAAATTATGTAAGATTCAAAACTTAAAAGTATAATTCAAAGTTTAAGAATTTTCTTAAATAAGTTAGTCTTTTAAATTAATATTATTCACATAAACCTAACCTTCTAATCTATTTTAATGTTTTTTCAAAGTTTTTGATAAGACTACTTTGAAAACCATTTAATTTTTATATTAAACTTTGTTAGTTCTTGTAAACAATGGATAATTTTAATAAAAAATAAACATGGGAATGTTCTTATTATAAATATTTAACAAACAAGAATAAAATTAATAATTCTTAGTAGCATCTGTAACATTTAAACATAAAATATATAGATTTGGTATACTATTAAAACTTATCGGTTCAGTTCGGTTATTTTCGATTATTGAAAATGATTATCCAAAAACCGAACCGAAATTTTCGGTTATTAAAAATCCGAAAACCGAACCGTCGGTTTTTGTTTCGGTTCGGTTTTTTCGGTCCGGATTTTTCGGTTATTTCGGTTACGGTTCGGTTATTCCGGTTTTCTGCTCACCCCTACCCTGAAATACATGTAAGTTTGAAAACATCAACAAAAGTTGAGCGAGTTCATGCAGTTTAGCTGTATAAGATGTATCTGTATCAAAACAATATGTAAGATGTATTTGTCTCAATTTTAATTGCATCCAAACTGGATATAAGATGTATCTGTAAAATGTGAGATGTATTTGTATTTGTATCAAATGAAGTATGAAAAGCGTCAATGAAATCGTGATCATTAATGTTTTGCAAGGACATTAATATGTGTGACGAAATAGGAAGCAATCCAACCCTAGACGGTTTTAATTGTATCGACACCATCTCGTAGGGTAACAAAAGCACTCCTAAGCAAATGAATGGCCATGAGTGAGGCTCGCCAAAACCCATTAGATCTAACCCTTTTGTTCCTTGGTCCAAAATTGGATTAATGGTGCTTTAGTTATGGCCCTAATTTCGCACATGATCTAAGGTGTTTCATTCCTTGACTTATCATACTATTGTACATGTATTTTCCCCGATAGTTGAAAAGCTTGAAAAGTATTTATGATGAAAAGGGGACATGAACTCACAGAATTGCATCCGTAAACTGTATGTAATTGTAACCTCACTTGCAGTTGTCTTGAATTGTATCACGACCTACAAAGGTCTTAGATTTGTTAGACACTTCGGTCTTTGTATTGGCTCATGTACAATTCTTCTATCTTGAATATGTATTAAGACTTGTTTGTATTTGTTATTCATTGAACTTTGTATTAGATGTATGAATTGTTAAACTGTTATATATATATATATATATATATATATATATATATATATATGTGTGTGTGTGTGTGTGTGTAATCTTGTATCTTGTGAGTTGTATCATCGGATCTTGTCCTCTTGATTTTATGTCTTATATGAATAAATTGTATAATTGTATTTTTACCAATTATGTCATTGGGCCAAGCCCATGTTTTCATGTCATTGGGCCGAGCCCATGTCTTAATGTTATTGGGCCTAGCCCAAGAATTTATGTTATCGGGCCCAAATGTTATTGGGCCTAAATAGTGTTGGGCCTAAATAGTATTGGGCCTTTGATGTTATTAGGCCTTAGCCCATATGTTTTTCTATTGGTCCTTAGCCCATATGTTTTTCTATTGGGCTTAGCCCATGTATTCATGTTATTGGGCTTAGCCCAAGTATTTTGATAAGCCTATTATGAAGATAAGACCATTTGAAAATGTAAGCCCCTTTATAAAGTTAAGCCTATTTGTAAAATAAGCCCATTTTGTAAAATAAGCCCATTTGTAAAATAAGCCCATTTGTAATATAATCTTTCATTTTTATAAAAATCACTAAGTATAGACTTTTTAGTTAATAAAAGACTTAGTGGGTTTTATTAATTCCAAAATGTCTGAATTTTTGTTAACGGTAGA
>JARYGA010048689.1:0-32119 GCA_030545235.1 Helianthus tuberosus
ATTAAGATCTTCCTATCTTCATAGTTAGATTCTTGAAAATGTTTAAAGTGCCAAATGAAATCCACGGATTAGATTCCCGATGTGCTTTAAATACCCGTGTCCAAAGATAACAAATTAAAGGTCAAATTAAACAATTATGCAATTATGTGATTATGTGTTTATGTGTTCTCCTTTATGTTTTTGTGTGATCCGATTTTCGTTATCCAAATCCTCATAGAATCTTCCATATCTTCATATGAGGGATTCATAGTAGGATATTCAAAAGGTACTACCTTAAATCCTTAATGGGCTTCTACGTGGTAGTTAATACCCTTGGGTTATATAGTACCATTCCATGATTCGAAAAGAGACCCTTGAGTGGTCTAGTTAAAGATTGATTCAGAATCTGGTTAACAATGGCATGTGATGATACAGCTGAAAGGACCCTATGGTGGTCCAGTCACACTCATCACAGGTTCATTCATTTGGTTTTCCCCTACACATTATCAAATGCACTGTGTGGACTATGCAAGGAATTACGTAATTATGGACGCGTACATAATTATAAAAATTCAGTGCACGGAAACCACAGTAAGATTTATCATGTGTAAGAACCAATAGTGACAACAATAACGAAACGTGAACAATGTAATGGAGGTACGGTGGACGCACCAATGGCGCTTCATATACTTGTATATAAGTGTCCCTCTTACATTGCAAGCATAATGTTATTTAAAGTTACTAGAAGTTCAGAACCCTAACCAGTGTTGTTTTATCTTTTCGACTTCATGTTTCGAGCTCTCATAAGTTTCCTCTAATTAAATTTCGGGATGAAATTTCCTGAAGTAGGGGAGACTGTGACATCTGTGCCTCCACGGGCATCGAACAAATACCAAATCAATGAAATGTTGTGTTTCATACTTGGGATTTGTATAAATATGTGTATCATTTGCACATATCAATTCTTGTTCGATTTCGAGCTCTAAATCGCTTTCTGGATAGTTATACGCGAACTGATGCGTAAACGTAATCAGTTTAACACAACAAACACTCCGGGATAGTAAAATAGGCTTAACATACCTTAAATAACCTTTACATAACTTAGAAATAAGTTTTGGACGGTTTGGTATGCCGAAATCAAAGTTTATTCGCTTATAGGGACTAGTTTCGACAAACTGTGAAAGTATGCCGATTCGTACTGTAATGAACATTCCGGAACTTGATCATAAGTTAAACATACCCTAAATATCCTTTACATAGCTTAGAAATAGGCTTTGAGGGGTTCGGTATGCTAAAATAAACTTTATTGATCATTCAGGGACTAAAAGCGTCAAAAAGTGCACAAGTTTGCATTTTCGCGCATATCTTACGTTCTGAATATATCCGGACATCCAAAAATTTATGTAAACATTAAAATAATTTATTTTAGTGATTGGCTTGATAAAATTCCACCCGTCGCTTAATTTGGATCGTTTTTGCGTTCGTTACGACTTCCGTCGTAATTAACCGAATAACGCAATCGTACGACCAAACGAACCGACATCCGAGATGTTTTTGAGCATGTTTTATGTTCCCTATATTTTAACTTCATTTTATAACCTTAAAATGGGGTTAACAGGGTTTAAACGCATCGAAAAAGGCCTTAAACATGTGCAGGGACCATTTCAACCATTTTAGCAAAAAGTTTGGAGTTGTTACCTGGTGGCGCTACACCACCAGCTTCTGCCTATCCCGTGGCATAGCGCTAGCACCTGATCTGGACAGAAAGTTGATTTTCTGCATTTTTCAGCAATGAGGTCGAACTTGGGGGTCTATTTTTTTAGGATCGTGTACCGACCCGAACGAGTCGTTCAGAGAAGTTCAACTTCGTTTCAGAGGCGGAAACTAAGAAACAAAGATAGAAACAGCTTTATCTTCACCTTAAAACACTGATTGTATTGATTAAACGTTGTGTACAATCGATCTTCACACCGGCAAGGCTTCGGTATGGAATACAAGACTTCACTACTGATTTCGCTCATGGAACACATATATATAGGTGCTGTGATTTCGCTTATGTGTACATGACCATAAAAGCGAAATCCCAACATTACCGTAAAAGCGAAATCACCTGACCCTATAAACGAAATCAGCCTACAACAATTCTATATCAAATATTCAATCTAATTTTGTCATCTAGTGATATTCACATGAGAACATGCAATCCGATTGTAGTCTTCATGTGCATTTAATATAACCATGATGTAAGCATGATGACACTTGGATGATGTCATCATCAAGAATGATGACATCATTCTTGTTCCGAACCGCAACGAACCCAAGACTTGATGTAAGACGAAGACGACAGATGTGTGCACCAACAGACTCCCCCTCAGATGTTGACGAGTCTTACATGTCGAGTCTTTGCATCTTCAGTCTTGATCAGTCTTTGAGCTTCATTCTTTCTCTCAAAATTAACAGAGTCCCCCTTGCAATGTGCTGGCATTCCTTTAGTTCTTCAGCATCATCTGCTTCAGGATAGTAATCTGGCTAGTTCTTTCTGAAGTTGTTTCAATATAGTAATCTGGCTCTCATTCAGCTCAGGATCATCAATCCAGCTCATACTTAAACCTGCACAAACTCACTCTACCTAAAAGTAAATTTCACACATTTAACAATTTGATGCACCAACACTCTGAAATAATCAGACGACTCCCTCTCATAATCATATGCATCATCAAACACTCTCCCTCAGATCATACACACCTGATGAACCACTTGTTGATTTTCAAAAACACATTTTGACATTTTAAGATTCACTCCCCCTCACAACAATGTCATCATGTTTAGCACTCGGAATTTTGACAATCAACTTTCCAATATCAGTTGTCGAAAATCTTTTTGACTTTCTCAAAAATTTATGCTAAAACACACTCAAAATCTTTTTGGATTTTTTAAAGTAAAGAAATACAGTAAAGAAATATTTACAGACACTATTTTTGTGAGTTTTGTGTAAGAG
The DNA here is from genome assembly GCA_030545235.1 of Helianthus tuberosus. Taxonomy (NCBI): domain Eukaryota; kingdom Viridiplantae; phylum Streptophyta; class Magnoliopsida; order Asterales; family Asteraceae; genus Helianthus; species Helianthus tuberosus. Next base: position 2,978 of record JARYGA010048689.1, read on the forward strand.
GATCATATCAGATTTTGACAAGTCACAAGTACCGTTGAGCTTAGATACACATTAAGAATTAAACAATTCACTTAGATTGCCGATATACTGATCCACTTAAATTTTCACACAAATTTCAACTGATTCAGGATATGAGTTAGGTGTTTTAAGAACTTAAACTCATTCATGTGCCCCACCTCTTGAATATACTCCCGTATCCAGATCCCAATATTCAGTCTTACAGGTGAGTATACCACAGATGATATCTGTCAGGGGTTAAATTGCGAGGGCCGTGAGAGCTCAGGTCGATCTTTCGATACGCAGAGAGATGACGGCTTCGACTTTTGGTGGGTCCCCTTTAGAGGATCTTTTGCATTACAACAGCAATGACTATCAATTTTATTGTTTCATCAATTTGCTGAGGGCTGCACTATATTTCAAGCATGCGGAAAGTATTCTCCGGGGACTAGGCCATTGCTTTCGCAAAATCAGAAGTCCCGGGATAATACCCCAGATATCACTGAGCATAAAGACCTAGTATCTCAGAAAGATGGACCTTTCAAACGAGATTTCAGGGGATACCTATATATCCAAGTAGTGTTCCCCACGAAATAAGCAAGTTTGAATTTATGTTTATATCCCGAAAAAGCTTACTAAATGTGTAAAAACCTATCGGCATATCATCAGTGAGACTGTTTAACACTAATTAAACATTACAATTCTTTAGCATACTGTGACTGTCTACCGATGTACTATCATTTCTTCTTCTTTGACACAAAACTCATTTTTGAATTTATCATGTTTTTGGCTTTTTCAAATTTTCTAATGTTTTTGGATTTTCTGAAAAATTTCTACTCCCCCTAAAATGCAAACACATTAAAAAAAATTTGAAAACTACTAGACTCTTGACCCACTTGAAACATAAAACAAACTGTACAAAAACTTGACAACTGACATTTAATCACTTCAAATCGCCATCCACTTGGCATAAACAATCAGAACTCCCCCTATCACAAACCATTTTCTCATTTAGATTTCAAAACACTTAAGTTTGTTTTAATCAAAATGATTTTTCCGGAAAATGAGTTTGTTTTTCCCAGTTGTAAGTTTACCACTTGTAAAGTACGGGGATATGGTTCATCATCTTGTCAGTATCTATCAAATGTAGTAAATCAAGTACAATTTAATGTCCCTGATTTACTGTTTGCAATTAAGCAACCTCTGTATCAATTGTAAGAATTACCACTTTTAGAATCACAAACAATACCACTTGTAGGTATGACTAACCAATATCAACTGTAGGAATGTTACGTCTACATGCAACATTTTATCAATCAGAATGCCGATTCCTGCTTCTCACTTACCAACCTGGAAGCTCCGGCATAGTCCTTTCACCTGTAAAATTTTAACAATTTTAACGACTTTCATACAAACACTTTAAAATATGAATGATGCCGATTCCTGATCCACGATATAAACTTGGGATCTCCGGCATAGTCCTTTCACCTGTACAATTCAAACATTTTTCAAATCTTTTCAAACAAAATTTTCAAACACTAGAAAGATGCCGATTCCTGATCCACGATATAAACTTGGGATCTCCGGCATAGTCCTAAGACTTCAAGGAAAACAAACTTCCATCCAAGTCTTCTCAGACTTGATGGCTTTCAGTTCTTGCGCAGTAGGATTGTAAGTTGCCTTTTTAGTTGCATAAAAATCTTTAACCCCCTTTGCTTTCCCATTCAACATTTTTCCAAAAATCTTTTTAACACTTCCGTTGAATGTTTTCTCGACATCAAACTTAGTATTCTCATTGTAAAACTGATTCGAGATATCAACCTTACCAACTTTCTTTTTAACCTCCTCAAATTTCAGTGATGGAAACTCATCATCATTCACTGAAATTTTCACCTCAACCTGTGGCTCTTCTGGCTTTGTGGAACCAGATTCATCGCCGACATTCACATCAACTTTCTTAACAACCCACACTTGGTTGTCATTCTCTTTCTTTTTATAAAAATTCTTTTTAGAACACTCACCAACCTCATAAGTTGAATTTTCAAAAATTTTAAATTTTTCCGTTGGTGGTTCAATATCAACAACTTTTTCTTTCAACTTGTTAGAAACTCCCTGTTTTGTCTTGGCATTTTTCTGACAATTCCATGCAATGTGACCAGTTTCATTGCACTTGTAACAGGTCCGAGTCTCTCTTTGATAAAACAATTCAGTTCCATTCTTCTTCTTTTCAGCAAGAAACTCTTGATTTGACTGTCTCCAGAATGGTTTCTTCTGTTCCTCTTCTGCACTTCCACCTGACACAAATTCTGTTTTTGTTTTAGAATTTTTCAAATTTTTATGATTTTCTGGTGGAATAAATCCAAGACCTTTCTTTTTGTAGCTACGATTTTGGTTTTGTTTCTTTTGAAAACCAGAACCAGAATTGTAACCCTTTTTCTTGTTTAGACGTTGTTGAACTCTTGAAGTGTACTTTTTAGGTTTTTCAGTAAGATTTAAATCTATTATTTCAGAAATATTAATTTCTGTCATTTTGAAAACCTTTTTGATCATGTCAAAACGAACACTTCTTATTGGAAACTCTTTGTCAGAGTATAATTTGTCCGAATCATTTAAAGTGTATGCAACTTCAAATGTTTCATCATCCAAATTTGCTTTCGATAACAAAAATTCTTTACTATAAGACCGTTTAACCGACGACTTTTGACTGTTGACTGACGAATTTGACCCTCCAGACTCAGACTTTGACTCAGACTCCTCCTCAGTATCCAACACCTGATCGACCACCTTTTTGATTAACTCAGACTCATGATCAGTATCAGACGATGTAAACGTGACATCAATGTTATCTGGTAAAACGTCAGTTGTGTCGGTTTTTAGCTTTATATTGACTTCTTTTTCAAGTTGCTCCTCGTTTGGTTTTCTAGGAGAGTACCCTTCCCAAATTGGAGGCGGACACTTGTTATATCTAACAGTCGGTTTCTTACCACTATCTTTCTTATTCTTCGGCTTCTCATCTTGAAAAGCTTCCATACCTGCAACAGTTGGGTAAATACGATCAATGAGATAATCAGAACTAGAATAACTTTGTAATAAACGTCTAATTCTCTCATTCTCAATCTTCTCTGTCTCCAACTCTTGCTTCCATTTAGCACTCTCTTCGATGTAAAAGTTGATAGCTTTTTGCTTTGTCATCATAACAGCATTAATCATCGTAAGTGCTTGTTCTCGTTCTGAGTTTGTCTTTTGGAGACCAGTTACTGTTTTGTTCAAGACATCATAAGATTCTTTTACATAATTGAGATTGAATAATAACTGCTCCTTTTTCTTCTCATACTCAGCAATTATGTCATCTTTTGCAGCACATTCCTTGCAAGCTTCCAAACACTTCATGCAAGGCTTGACAACTTCAACAATCTTCTCAATCTCGATTGTCTTTACCACTTCAACCACTTTTTCTTCTTCTTTCACCTTCTCAGTTTCAATCATCTCCTCAACAACATCTTCAACATTCTCTTTCTGAACAACATCTTCAGATTTCTTTAGTTGTTGTTTTTTAGCAGCTCGTTTCTCCTTCAGTTTCTCCATGCAATCTGCAAAATAGAAATGAAAACTTTCAGGAGAAAGATGAGTTTTAGCAACATTAATATGTCGTTCTTCTTCATCATCACTGCTACTATTAATTGGTGACTGATCAAACTGTACAGATTTTTCAGAATCAGCATCTGATACACCAGAATCAGACGGTGTTTGATCAAATACAACTTCTTTTTCTGAAGTAACATCATTTTGCACACTCTCATCCGCACTTAGTGAATCTTCATCAGCACTTTCTGAGCTTTCTTCAGATGTAACAGACTGTTCCTTCACACTTTTCACTGTCTCACCAATAGATTTCATCCATGTGGCGAACATGTCTGGTTCTCTAACAATCTTTGCAATAAAAGCTTTGAAATCACCCTTTTCATCAACAAACATATCCCAGCTGAAACCTTCAGGTAGCCTCTCATCATCTTGATCGACTATGCATGCTTTGCTATCAGGAGATATATAGTTGCTCCAGTTGAAATCTACCAAACATCCTCTCTTTGAATCCTCAATCTTTCTACCATGAGCCGTTTGTGAGTCTTGTGACTGACCAACTTGCTGATAAATGGCTTTCCGGTAGTAATCGTCTTTTCCGAACGGATTCTGAGCTCCACTAGCTTCTCTGTTCTTGCATTCCCGCTTGAAATGACCTTTCTCCCTACAACGAAAACAAGTAACTTTAGATTTATCAAAACCTAAAGTAGATACATGAGCATCAAGAAAGTCATTTCTCCCGGTAATCGTTTTGAACTTTTCAGCACGTCTAAGAACACTCGCAAGACACCATTTGATATCCATTAATTCCATCTCTTCGGCGTCTATCTGATCGTAATCTTCTTTGGTGAGCATGGGATTTCCGATCCGACCAGCCACTAGACCCTCATAAGATAACAACACGGAACCAAGTAGAGCCATGCGGTCTTTAGCAGTGTCTTCTGAAAAACTTTGACCTTCTGGAAGATTTAGAGCGATGTTGCACTGAATCACATAACCATTTCCTGTTTTAGTGCTTTGTGACTGAAAGCTTTCTGATGAACTCTTTGGATTGACACTCGGATATAATGAGAAACCACTGCTGCTTTTGTTTGAACTTTGATCAATTTTTTCTGTAGAATCCCCAGCACTAAACGCAGTCTGAATTTTCGGGCTTCTCTCAGCTTCTGGAACCGGAATGCTACCTTTGTAGTACATCTTCACGTCCTGTTGACCACTTGGACTGTTCATCCTCGCGATCTTCTGCTGTTCCAAATCTTGACCCTCAATCTTTTCGATAAACTCACCAATTGATAACCCATCATAAACTCCTGTGTTTTTCAGAATCATCAAATAAGTTCCCCACTCTTTTTGAGGTAACGCATTAGCTAATTTGTCTACCCACTCTTCAGAATCCTTTTTTATACTAAGCATTGACATGGATCGCACAAGGTGACAGTATCTTTCAATCAGCTTCTTTGTGTCTTCACCCGGTAGACTGCTGAACAGATCAAACTCTTTCTTTAACAGTGCCTTCTTGCTTTTAATCATTTTTTCGCTACCCTCAAATTTGACTTTAAGTGCATCCCAGATTGACTTTGCAGTTTTGTCATGCTGTAGCAGAATGAAAATGTCTTCTTTGATAGCTTGTTGAAGCAGACTGATCATCATCTTTTCAGATCTATACATATCCCATTCTTCATTAGTAAATTCAGATATTTTTTTATCAACTTTCATATTAGTCTGTGGCAAAACATATTTCTTCAAAATACACTCCCATGATCTAAGATGGTTTGCCTGAACCCAGTTTTCGAATCTGTCTTTCCACCCATAGTATTCTTCAATACTCATCAATTTCGGGGGCTTTTGGGTGGTTCCAGTCTCGTTTTCCAAATTCATGTTCTGAGCAATAGCAAATGGACCAGACGGTGTTGCAAATGCGTTGTAGAACTCGGTATCCATGACTTTCAAATGAACTGATTCTCCTCGTAACACACCTTTATCACCTTAAAAACAAACAAACAAACACTTATCAGTTTAAACACTATTAAAAAACTGAAACAAACTGATACTCGGACTGGTGAATATTTTGTGCCGACTGAATTTGAGTGAACTGAGTTTGATGTTAAACCGTGCGAACTGCTATGACCCGGATCAAAAACAACCGATCTGACTCACTATGTATGAACTGATAGTTGACAAACTGTGCAGACTGCTATAACCCGGATCAAATTCAAATGATCTGATTTATAAAGACATGTCCTGGAATAAAATCGAATTCGAATGGACTAAACCAGCTTTTGTGAACTGAGATCAAATTCAAACTATGTGAAACAAAATTCACTTTGAGTAAACTGATCAAATATCGAACAAATCTATTGAGCCGCAAACACTTTCACATGCAATATCAATGCACTGATGACTGGACACACTGATGCAACTTTAAGACAACCAACACATGTGCCGAAGACTATGATTGGGCCACCATTTACACTAATCCAACATCTCTGACAAACACTTCTCAAAACCCGACAACTTTAATTTTTACTTAAATCTGATTGGACCTTTATATGTGGCAGACAATTCTTGTTGGTTTTTATGTGATCTAAAATCACATGTAAGTCACTGACAAAAGCTGATATATCCACTAAACTGACAAAACATATGATTTCTTTTCAAATTTAAGAGAATCGAGACACTTTATGTGACCAGAAATTTACATGCGCTGACACACAACCACATGATCTCTTGTTCCAACATACTGACACATATAATAATGATCATATGAACGGAAACTCTGATGTTCAGAAAAGCGGAACTACTTATGTTCAAATGAGCGGAAACTCTGATGTACGAATAAGCGGAACCTTAGATGACACAAGAACGAAATTAGATGGTCATATGAACGGAATCACTAAGTGTTCGAATAAATGGAATCACTGATGTTCGTATAAGCGGAATCTCAAATAATGTGTCACAAAAACGAAATCACTTGGTCCTTGGAGCGAAATCAGATGTTAATGATGGTCATAAAAGCGAAATCAGAAGTCTATGGTTGACAAATAAGCGAAATCAGGTGGTCATAAAAGTGAAATCAGCAAATGTCCATAAAAACGGAATCACTTCGGGATACATTTTGGTCCATTTTTACTTCGAATTTCAGTTCCAAACTTTCAAGGGTTTATCTATGTTCAATTCTCTATAATCTGTGAATTTTTGAACCGATTCTGGCCGTGAAATCTTTATGAATCGAGAAAAGAAGGTGTAGAAGTAATAATTCTCAATGAAATACAACTGTAAACTGAAGAACTCCTCCAACTGGCTCTGATACCAATTGTAGGATCGTGTACCGACCCGAACGAGTCGTTCAGAGAAGTTCAACTTCGTTTCAGAGGCGGAAACTAAGAAACAAAGATAGAAACAGCTTTATCTTCACCTTAAAACACTGATTGTATTGATTAAACGTTGTGTACAATCGATCTTCACACCGGCAGAGCTTCGGTATGGAATACAAGACTTCACTACTGATTTCGCCTATGTGACACCTATATATACTAGTTGAGATTTCGCTTATGTGAACATGACCATAAAAGCGAAATCCCAACATTACCATAAAAGCGAAATCACCTGACCCTATGAACGAAATCAATCTACAAATACACATGCTATCTATTTTGTCTTATGTGAGAACATGCAAACTGATTACATTAGTATGTTATCTTCACGTGAATTGTTGGAATGATGATGCAATCATTTAGACACTTGGATGATGTCATCATCAAGAATGATGACATCATTCTTGTTCCGAACCGCAACGAACCCAAGACTCGATGTAAGACGAAGACGACAGATGTGTGCACCAACAGACTCCCCCTCAGATGTTGACGAGTCTTACATGTCGAGTCTTTGCATCTTCAGTCTTGATCAGTCTTTGAGCTTCATTCTTTCTCTCAAAATTAACAGACTCCCCCTTGCAATGTGCTGGCATTCCTTTAGTTCTTCAGCATCATCTGCTTCAGGATCGTAATCTGGCTAGTTCTTTCTGAAGCTGTTTCAATATAGTAATCTGGCTCTCATTCAGCTCAGGATCATCAATCCAGCTCATACTTAAACCTGCACAAACTCACTCTACCTAAAAGTAAATTTCACACATTTAACAATTTGATGCACCAACACTCTGAAATAATCAGACGACTCCCTCTCATAATCATATGCATCATCAAACACTCTCCCTCAGATCATACACACCTGATGAACCACTTGTTGATTTTCAAAAACACATTTTGACATTTTAAGATTCACTCCCCCTCACAACAATGTCATCATGTTTAGCACTCGGAATTTTGACAATCAGCTTTCCAATATCAGTTGTCGAAAATCTTTTTGACTTTCTCAAAAATTTATGCTAAAACACACTCAAAATCTTTTTGGATTTTTTAAAGTAAAGAAATACAGTAAAGAAATATTTACAGACACTATTTTTGTGAGTTTTGTGTAAGAGGATCATATGAGATTTTGACAAGTCACAAGTACCGTTGAGCTTAGATACACATTAAGAATTAAACAATTCACTTAGATTTCCGATATACTGATCCACTTAAATTTTCACACAAATTTCAACTGATTCAGGATATGAGTTAGGTGTTTTAAGAACTTAAACTCATTCATGCGTCCCACCTCTTGAATATACTCCCGTATCCAGATCCCAATATTCAGTCTTACAGGTGAGTATACCACAGATGATATCTGTCAGGAGTTAAATTGCGAGGGCCGTGAGAGCTCAGGTCGATCTTTCGATACGCAGAGAGATGACGGCTTCGACTTTTGGTGGGTCCCCTTTAGAGGATCTTTTGCATTACAACAGCAATGACTATCAATTTTATTGTTTCATCAATTTGCTGAGGGCTGCGCTATATTTCAAGCATGCGGAAAGTATTCTCCAGGGACTAGGCCATTGCTTCCGCAAAATCAGAAGTCCCGGGATAATACCCCAGATATCACTGAGCATAAAGACCTAGTATCTCAGAAAGAGGGACCTTTCAAACGAGATTTCAGGGGATACCTATATATCCAAGTAGTGTTCCCCACGAAATAAGCAAGTTTGAATTTATGTTAATATCCCGAAAAAACTTACTAAATGTGTAAAAACCTATCGGCATATCATCAGTGAGACTGTTTAACACTAATTAAACATTACATTTCTTTAGCATACTGTGACTGTCTACCGATGTACTATCATTTCTTCTTCTTTGACACAAAACTCATTGTTGAATTTATCATGTTTTTGGCTTTTTCAAATTTTCTAATGTTTTTGGATTTTCTGAAAAATTTCTACTCCCCCTAAAATCAAAATATGTCTCAATTTTGATTTTCTGGGAAAATTTGAAACAAACTGTACAAGAAAAGTGACAACATGATGAGTTTAAGTTCTTAAAACACCTAACTCATATCCTGAATCAGTTGAAATTTGTGTGAAAATTTAAGTGGATCAGTATATCGGCAATCTAAGTGAATTGTTTAATTCTTAATGTGTATCTAAGCTTAACGGTACTTGTGACTTGTCAAAATCTGATATGATCCTCTTACACAAAACTCACAAAAATAGTGTCTGTAAATATTTCTTTACTGTATTTCTTTACTTTAAAAAATCCAAAAAGATTTTGAGTGATTCAGGATATGAGATCGTGTACCGACCCGAACGAGTCGTTCAGAGAAGTTCAACTTCGTTTCAGAGGCGGAAACTAAGAAACAAAGATAGAAACAGCTTTATCTTCACCTTAAAACACTGATTGTATTGATTAAACGTTGTGTACAATCGATCTTCACACCGGCAAGGCTTCGGTATGGAATACAAGACTTCACTACTGATTTCGCTCATGGAACACATATATATAGGTGCTGTGATTTCGCTTATGTGTACATGACCATAAAAGCGAAATCCCAACATTACCGTAAAAGCGAAATCACCTGACCCTATAAACGAAATCAGCCTACAACAATTCTATATCAAATATTCAATCTAATTTTGTCATCTAGTGATATTCACATGAGAACATGCAATCCGATTGTAGTCTTCATGTGCATTTAATATAACCATGATGTAAGCATGATGACACTTGGATGATGTCATCATCAAGAATGATGACATCATTCTTGTTCCGAACGGCAACGAACCCAAGACTCGATGTAAGATGAAGACGACAGATGTGTGCACCAACAATTTTGTAACATTTTCAATACCGTTAGCTGGTTTTGGGGCACCCCTAGTATCCCAAAACCATGGGCCACATGTGTACGATCCAGATCAAAGCACGTTTTACGATGAACGATCCTAACGGTTCTAGATTTCCTATAAATAGCAACTCCCACTTCATTTCAAACCCACTTAATTTTCTGAAATTTCTCTAAGTTGAAGTGTTAACCACTTCATACCTGAGAACACTTGGAAAATCAAACTTGCGGGGACCCTTTGTAAGTATTCCTTCGTTCTTTTTACGTGTTTTTAGCGTGAAAGTCAAACTGTGTTTGACTTTCTGCATTGACCAGTTTATGGTCAATGCGAAGTTCGTTTGAACTTCATAACGTGAGCGTAATCACCAAGGGTATAGTCCCTAGTGACTATACCTACTGATTGCCACGTTATCTAGGCTCAGTGATGAGTCGTAGTTTCGGCCAAAATGCGCATTCTCGCGTATTTTGTAACCAAACTACTTTTGGGTATCAAAACCGTTTATTTTGATACCAAAACTGTTTTCTAAATTCGATAAACATGTTTTAACATGTTTAACTCGTCACTTTTTAGATTAGTGCTTGTGTAGAGTCGTTAGTCAAGCGGACTAAACACCCGCTTAGACTTTCGAACACGACCCATTTGGTCGATCATTAGGATCCGACCAAACATGTTTAGTGACCATAGTTGCATAGGGAATAACCTTCCGAGGTTATACCTTATGGTCACTTAGGTTTAATTAGTTGTATGATAGGTAGTTTATATGCCTTAGGTAAATGACCAAAATGCCCTTTTCATGCATAATTGGTAATTAAGCATATGTAACACAACTTTTGTCACTTAATTGATTATGCAACATATTTAATCATGCTTAGGCATATAATACTTGTCATAGGACTCGTTAGACGTCTCAAACGCGCTTTTGCGCGAACAACACGTTAAAGTAGCGTAAGCTACCTTAATGGGTCACAATGGGTCGAAAGCACTTAGGTTAGGTTAGGTTTCGATTTAGAATGTAGACTTTGTTAAACCTCATTTGGTTTACAAAACCTCATCCTATCCGATCTTCCGACTTAGGTCCGGTTTATTTATATAGTTATTAGGTTGCCGAATGATTCCGTGCTCCCTCTAGCTTTGCTTGGTTGTTGTTCAAAACCTTTAAGCATTCTCAGGTGAGTACATAGTTCCCCTATTTTACTGTTTTCAATTGTTTTGGGGTGATTCATATGTGCTAAATGTTTTCGAGGTTTTAACGATGGTTTCAAAAATAAATGATATGGTTTATACAAAATTTATAACGATTTTGATAAAGTAAACAAACTTGTTGGTTGTATTTACATAACGAATAATATTCATTAGTTTTGGCCGAACCGACCAGTATTAGGTTATGGTACCATAGGATCTGACAAATCCCGTTATCAGATTGCACCCATGGTTATGTGTGGGTTAAGTGGGTAACGACTGAATCTGTGATTGTTAATTTACCCTTTGGTGGTTTATTAATGCGAGAAGCGATAGGCGAGTTGCGAAGGTTTGAATGTTATTAGCGAGACAATTAAAAGTAGTTTTCACAATTTAAAACGAGAATGATTTAAACGACTAAAGCGATTTTTAACGAATTAAACGATTTGGGTAAACGATTGGTTTTTGGTTAGTGTTTAGATAACGGGACGGGTGTAATGTGATGAAAGCATGGTGGATACGCCGCTGGTACTTCCTATATATAAGTGTTTTCATTGTATTGCATACCGTGGCGTTATTTAGTTCACTTGGGTAAACGATTTTGAAACGATGTCACACAAACGAGGTTTTTGAAATGATATAAACCATACGAGTTTTATTTACAAGTTTTATTAACGAGAATTATTAACAAGTTTTTACGAGATGTTTTACAATTTGATTTAATTAAATAAATGTTTTGGGTTAAGAATTATGGCTACGATTTTTTATAAATTATAACCAACTTGGTTTGAGTTGGTTAATTATGTCGCAATACTATACTTTTCAAAACAAGGTTTTTAATTAAGTATTGCAACATTGTAAACTAGCCATGAATCCGACACTCTCAAAACCCTATGTACGCGCCAGCATTTCTTTGCTGACTTTCTTTTCACATGTGTTTCAGGTGTTGATTGAATGATGTTGATTGCTAGGATGCATGCTCACATAGGACTGGACGAGGCCTTAGTGACTTAATAACAATGATAGACTATGTTTAACTTGTTTATTTAGATTTCCAGACGATGTAAATATTTAATATTTAATAAAACAAAACTTCAAACTTCCGTGTGTTTTGAAACAATGATTTTGTTACAACACTCCCCGACGATTCCGCCGCGATCTTCTGTTTTACGCGGTCGGGGTGTGACATTTGTATACAAAATTTGTTACTTGAGGGGTAACATTTCCACAAGTCGGGTCTGACAGTACCACGGGTGATAATTGATATGACTTGGAAACAAATATAATTGCGAGACCGCCCTCAATACTGTACAATGGATTTTACTTAAACTTGATTAAACTAGGATTCACTCACCAGTATTTTCCACTGACAAAATGTTTTTAAACGCGTTTCAGGTAACAAATTGTGAAAGCCAAATAGAAGCCAGTTGGACACCACTGAAGGCTTGGAAAAGTGGCAATAAAGTTACCTAAAATAAAATAGAAGTTTTTATTAAATAAAATATGATTTATTCCTATGAAAATGTGTGTATACTGCAAACTTGGGTTTTATCCCATGTGTTTAATATTATGAAAATATAGTATTTTACTCTGATCAAATATTTCCTAACTACGGTCTTGATGAAAATTCCGCTGCCAAATTAGACAAACACGCGTTACCACCGAAACTGGCTCGTGGCCGCCCGTTCCCGGGGATTAGGGATCGAGGGTTGCGACAGAAGGTGGTATCAGAGCTAAGCCACTGATTCAGCCACAGAAGGGTTCTGCTGACATCAAAATTCAATCTGTTAGGAAATAAATTACGGAAATACGTGCATAATTGAATTTTATTGTTGTGTGTTATTTGACTATTTGTTAGTTTACAGTATGAGCGACCAAGGACCATCTGACGCGTATCGCCAATTGTCTGGTTCGCCTAGAAGCGAAGGCACCTCCTCTTCTCAGCTTGCCCTCTCGGGGTACTCTGCTGATACTGAAGAAGGAATATTTGTGTTTAAGGCTCAGTCAGAAGAGCCATTTCCTCAGAAAAAGAGGGGATGGTTCAGTAGGGGAGCCCACGAGCGTAGAAAACGTATGAAAAAGTTACAAGACCAGAGAGCACTAGCAGCATCTAAGAGAGAGACAGATGCCTATACCCAGGACATGATCAATAGGGGAATAGCCAACATCCACATCCTAGCAACCACTGCAGCTGACCCTAATCTAGAGCAAATAATAGCACCCCAACCACAACCACAACCACCAATTCCTGACCAACCAATGGAGATAGAAAACCCTGAAAATCAAATAGAAATGCATGATTTCAACCCGGAGGAAATACCTAGGGTACCAGCACCCAACCCCCTAGACCCAAATTACGACCCCTAGTGGGACGACATTAGGGACTATGTGCAACGCTACCCGATACATGAGGACATGCCCATGCCAAACATAGGAGCCTACCCAGGTTTGGATCCTTTAGATCCCTATTACCACGATGAATACATTAGGGAGATTTTAGAAGATCCTTACCAGTTCCAGGCACCTACACCTCCATACCATGAACCCGCACCCCAGATTCCAAACCCAGTCCTAGAACCTGCACCCCCAATGAGTGCAGACAATGTACAAGAACTTAGGACATTTGGTTAGGAAATTTTAGAGAGTAGTGAACGAATGAGACAGGTGGTAGAGTGACTCGTCTGGAAGTATGACGAGCGCAATATGGATTTCTGGATGAATCCATATCCATGAATGTTGTCACACCCCCAAAAATCCACAAGCGGAGTATCACCGCATGGAGGCGTGACTGACCAGGATCAAGCCACCAATCGTATTGAACAACGTAATTAAATAAATAAAACCAACTACAATATAATTGGTGTCTAAACGATAGTAGCCAACTTTAAGTTAACAGCGGAAGCATAAATTGTAAACCCAAACATAAGTAATAAGTTCATAAAGTTTAAAAGTTTGACATGGGACTCAACAGTCCATGTCCCACAACGACCACTCCTCCCTGTGCAAGCTCCATAAGCACCTAACGACCTGCAAGGCATGTAACAACGAGTCAACAACAAAGTTGAGCGAGTTCACAGTTGGTTGTTTAGTTTTACAAGTTTGTTTTGAAAACCATAAGTTGTTTCGTAAACCACGAGTTAACCAGTATCGTTATTTCCCAATCCATATCCATAATCAGTGGGGGCTTCCCCATGTGAACCACTAGACCGTTAACATATCGACGACTGACGAACAATAGTTGTGCCCTACGTCAATGTCTATCATCATTGACAGTTTGCCATGATCCATTAGTACACGCCCGTCCGACCGGCACGGAGTGAGGTTTGTCAAACCTAATAGCGCTATTAACTAATTACCCGCTCACCATCGGCCTCGGCGATTAAGTTGATATAAAATGAGGGACTTAGGTGATAGAGTTTTGGCTAGTAGTTTAAGGTTGTTGTCCTACCCAAGGAGGACGAACGTACGTATTCTACCCAAGGAGAATACGCAGGATTAATATTGGCATCCTACCCATGGAGGATGGCCGTACATATCCTACCCAAGGAGGATATGTAGGTTCCGTTTTAATTCTTTAACCCATTCCCAACCACCGGGAATCCCATGCCTTAGAAAGAGTGTGAACTCACCTCGGTTTGCTCGGCAGATACACAAAATGGTCACTCGAGCTATATGTGGTCAACCACATCCTAACATGGTTACCTTACAAGTCAGGTCTAGGTTCAAGTAGTGCACGTAAGTTTACACAGAACTAACAAGTCAAGAACACGTAATGATCATGGCATACACATTGAACATGATAAACAATTCAGTTAAACACATAAAACCCGAACTTGTGCGATCAGGATGTATTGGGCTGAGGTAACAGTGTAAGCCCAATAGCATCTTGTGCGATTGGGTAGTTGGAACCCAAACAACTACCCGACCCAACATGTTGTGCGATCAGCACAACCTTGTGCGATCCACAGCATGTTGTGCGATCCAAAGTTCACCCGACCCAGTTTATAAATAAGCCCAATAATATCTACACAGCCCAATTAATAACAGACATTGATCTTGTGCGGTCCGGATGGACTTGTACGATCCAGTTAAGTTGTGCGACTGGGTTGGGCCATTCGGCTCAATAGCATATGTTAAGTCTAACTACTGTGTGTGGCCCAAGACTTGTGCTATCGACACTGGCTTGTGCGATCCACATGTCTTGTGCGATCATGTAATCTAATGTTGTACACAGTGCTTTAACAGTTATACCCTAGAATATCCTACCTTGTGCGATTGGGAGCTTGTGCGACTAAGCTCTTGTGCGATTAGTTACTAGTTTCCTTAAATCATGCAATCAGTTTAAATCATTCAACAGTTTCCTATTTACACAAAAATCAATCAACAACATCAACAGTTTCCATCTCTACTATTATCGATCAAATCACGGTTCTTAACACATAATCCATATGAACCCTAATCATGTTCAAGGCATTCAAACAAATTCCTAACATTAAACTATCCAACTAGGGGTTTCAAATCATCATACAATACTTCATGTTCGACCATATAATTAATCCGATTACACATACATCCAGCCGATTACACCCATTCAGTTCTAGGTTTTCATCAACATTACATAATTACCACACTAAATTAATCAAATCATGCTACACCTATGAGCCGATTGCATGAACACTAAACCTCATCACTCATAATCAATCATATATCATCCGTAAATCATTGTATAAGAACATATAAATCACAATATCATTTAACAAAACAATAACCATGAAACACTAACCGGTTTGAAGGTAGAATAAGGATGATCTGAATCAAAAGCTTCGAGGAAGAGAGGGTGTTACTGCCGTCGAGTTAGAGAGAGAGGGGGAGAGATTTAGGGTTTTGTGTGTATTCTTGAGTTTGCTAACTTATGAGAAACCAACCCCACTATTGGGTATGTGTGCGCAAATAAGAGGAGAATGGGGAGTGGGCCGAACCCTAACTTGGGCTGCCCTCTTGATTCGAGTACAAGAAGTGTGGACCGAATATGTTGTGGAATGAAAGCCCAAAGGCTTGTGCGATCGGACAATTGTTATGCGATACATCATACATACATACATTACATACATTCACATAACGTGATAAACATTCCAATAAAACCACATATCACGAAGTCACATATTGTTCAAACAAGTTACATTGAAGCATCACGAGAAGTTCTAAATTACGAGTTGTCACAAATGAGATGGTAGAGACGGTAGTAGTAATAATAATAATAAAATAAAATATGTGTGTACGGATGCCTACTATTATTAGTGTAATTTTATTTCAGTTGGTATTGTAATTTTAATTTCAGTACTGGTGTGTAATAGATGCATATTATATGAATAGAGTAAAGTCGCAATGATCGACGCTTTTGACCAAAATGCGTGTCATGTGATTGGCTATATTAAAATATAATTTTGTGATATTAATATGTGGTAAATGTTTAAAATTCAGATGGCCAACGAAGGAAATCAGGAAAATCTGAATAACGATACCCAGAGTAACATTAACTTGGTTAATGAGAATCCAAGCATCAATAACAATGGAAATCAAGTGAATAATAGTGCTATCCAACACATAGTGGCACAAGGAATCATAGATGCAATGCCATTTATTATTCAAACGGTTCAGGAAGCGAATAATAAAAGTAAACATAGTAGTAAGCGACCAATTGAACCAGAACACAGCGTGAACAATAGACCCGTACTTCAAGTGCCCATTCCCAAAAGAAGAAGAACCATGCCTTATGGTTGTTCTTATAAAGAATTCTGGTCCTGCAAACCAATAGATTTCTCGGACAGTGAAGGACCCATTGCAACTCTACGTTGGATATAAAAGACTGAGGCGGTCTTAAAAATAAGCAAGTGTGCTGAAGAAGACAAAATAATGTTTGCTTCAAATTTGTTTAAAAACTCAGCCTTAGAATGGTGGAACACTATCCTCCAATCAAGAGGAAGTGATAGGATATATAACATAGAATGGGAGGAATTTAAGAATATGGTAGAAAGGAAATTTTGCCCTCCCAATGAAAAGGAACAGATAGCGAATAAGTTTCTGAACCTAAGAATGACCGGGGTAGATAGTAAGGGTTATACTACCACATTCTTTGAATATGCTAGAATAGTACCAACCCTTGCATCACCTGAACCAGTATTAATCTCCCGTTACATTGGGGGATTGATCGGGGAGATTAGGCATGTAGTCAAGGCAGCTAGACCCCAAACCATAGAAGAAGCTGTAGAACTAGCCAACACCTTGACAGATGAATTAGTCCGTACTAGAGAAGAAGACCAGAGGAGAAACCTAGCCCAAAGGCTTACCCAAGAATTCCGTTCTGGGAATTTCAACCGCAAGAATATGGGTTCTACCTCTGCACCATTCTGCAAGGTCTGCAAGAAAAATCATTCGGGAAAATGCTCCACTCATTGCAATTTCTGCAAGGCACCAGGACACAAGGAAGAAGATTGCAGAAGAAAATCCAGTAATGGACTATGCTTTAACTGTGGGGAAAAAGGTCACATCAAGCCAAACTGTCCGAAATTGGCTCCAGCTGCAAACAACAGGAACACTAAAAATGCTAGAGCATTCGTTCTGACTGCAGATGAAGCCAAGATGATTCCAGACGTGATAGCTGGTACGTTTTTAGTTAATGATGTTTTTGCTAAAGTATTATTTGACTCTGGTGCGAACCAAAGTTTTATTAATACTTCGTTTTGCAAACTTCTAAATCAGTCATTAGCTAAACTACCACAAGAATGTCTAGTAGAGACAGCAAATGGAGAAACAGTTAGGATTTCTGAAATTGTACAGGGAGAAAAAATAGAGTTTTTAAACCAAAAGTTTATTGCAAACCTTTATCCCATGAATCTGGCAGGATTTGATGTCGTTTTAGGAATGGATTGGTTAATAGCCAATAAAGCCAGTATTTTATGTGAGCAAAAATCAATTCAAGTAAATTCACCACAAGGTGAAAAGATCACAATTAAAGGTGATAAACCATTTAGATCCACGAAATTCATCTCTGTGATGAAAACTACAAGCTATATGAGAAAAGGGTTTATAGTGTATTTGATTTCTATAATCACTAACACTAAAGCAAAAGAACTAAAAGACATTCCAGTAGTGTCTCAGTTTTCAGATGTATTTCCAGAAGAATTGCCAGGACTACCGCCAGACAGAGAAGTTGAATTCAGAATTCACCTACTACCAGGAACAGCACCAATTTCCAAAGCACCTTACTGTTTGGCACCCGCAGAAATGCAGGAACTAAAGAAACAATTAGACGAATTGCTGGAAAAAGGATTCATACAGCCAAGCTCATCGCCATGGGGAGCGCCAATTTTATTCGTTAAAAAGAAGGACGGATCAATGCGTATGTGCATTGACTACCGTGAATTGAACAAGGTCACAATTAAGAATCAGTACCCATTACCGAGAATCGATGATTTGTTTGATCAACTGCAAGGAGCTCGATTTTTCTCTAAAATCGATTTAAGATCAGGATATCATCAATTAAAGGTACAGGAAGAGGACATTCCTAAGACCGCCTTCAGAACGAGGTATGGCCATTATGAATTTACTGTCATGCCATTTGGTTTAACCAATGCCCCAGCTGCATTTATGGACATGATGAACCGAATATGCAAGCCATATTTGGATAAATTCATAATTATCTTTATAGATGATATTCTCATTTACTCTAAAAGTAAAGAGGAAATGCAAAGCATTTGCACGCACTTCTAAGTTTATTAAGAAAAGAAAAGCTTTATGCTAAATTTTCAAAGTGCGAGTTTTGGTTAGAACAGGTACAGTTTCTCGGACACTTAGTAAACCATGAAGGAATTCATGTGGATCCAACAAAAATCGAGGCAATTACTAAATGAAAAACCCCTGAGTCACCAATTGAGATTAGAAGTTTCTTAGGATTGGCCGGTTATTATAGAAGATTTATTCGAGATTTCTCTAGAATAGCCATTCCTTTAACTAAGTTAACCTGTAAATCCATTTAGTTTGAATGGGGACCAAAACAAGAAGAAGCATTTAAAATTCTTAAACAAAGATTAACTAATGCACCCATACTAGCGTTACCAGAAGGAACTGAAGACTTTGTAGTCTATTGTGACGCTTCTAAATTAGGTTATGGATTTGTATTAATGCAACGCCAAAATGTTATAGCTTATGCGTCTAGGCAACTTAAGAATCATGAGAAAATTATTCAACCCATGATCTGGAATTAGGAGCTATAATTTTTGCCCTTAAGATTTGGAGACATTACCTTTATGGTAGTAAGTTTACCATATTCACTGATCATAAGAGTTTAAGGTATGTTTTCGGGCAAAAGGAATTGAATATGAGACAAAGACGCTGGATGGAAATGCTTAGTGACTATGATTGTGATATCCAGTATCATTCAGGGAAGGCAAATGTAGTTGCTGATGCTTTAAGTTGAAAATATCATGAAAAGCCAAAAAGGGTACGTTCTCTTAAATTAAATCTACAAGTAGATTTAAATGATCAAATTAGAAAAGCACAAGAATCAGTAATCAAAGATGATACTAAAAATCTAAAAGGTATGATTAAGGAATTTGAACAAGGAACGGATGGAATTTGGAGATTCCATGAAAAGAGAATGTGGATACCTAAATTAGGAAACCTACGTCATCGTATATTAGAAGAAGCCCATAAGTCTAAGTATACGATGCACCCAGGAAGTGATAAGATGTACCAGGATTTAAGAAAGAATTTCTGGTGGATAGGAATGAAAAAGGACATAGCAACCTATGTTTCTAAATGTTTAACCTGTTCACAAGTTAAAGCTGAACACCAGAAACCCTCAGGTCTGTTGCAACAGTTAGAAATGTCAGTGTGGAAATGGGAATTAATAACAATGGATTTTGTTACTAAATTACCCAAAACAAGGAAAGGTAATGATACAATCTGGGTGATTGTAGATAGGCTAACCAAGTTAGCTCATTTCCTACCAATGAAGGAAACTTTTAGTATGGAACAATTAGCCAAATTGTATGTAAATGAAATCGTTTCATTACATGGAATCCCTTTATCAATTGTTTCTGATAGGGATAGCCAATTTACCTCTCATTTTTGGTCAAGTTTCCAAAAGGCAATGGGAACCAAGTTGAATCTAAGCACAGCTTATCATCCTCAAACGGACGGACAAAGCGAAAGAACAATTCAAACAATGGAAGACATGCTTAGAGCTTGTGTAATTGATTTAGGAGGTAATTGGGATGATCACTTACCTTTAATAGAATTTTCTTATAATAACAGTTATCACACAAGTATCAACGCTGCACCATTCGAAGCACTTTATAGACGAAAGTGCCGAACCCCAGTCCGTTGGGCATAAATTGGGGAAAAGTAACTATCTGGACCTGAGATAGTACAGGAGACAACCGACAAGATCATTCAAGTTAAGGAACGACTAAAAGCAGCACGTGATCGACAGAAAAGTTATGCCGATAACAGGCGAAAACCATTGGAATTTCAAGTAGGAAACAAAGTATTATTGAAAGTCTCTCCTTGGAAAGGAGTAGTAAGATTCATCAAACGAGGAAAACTAAGTCCCAGGTATATTGGACCTTTTAAAATTATTAAAAGAATAGGACCTGTAGCCTATCAGCTACAACTGCCAGAGGAAATAGCAGGAATACATGATGTATTTCGTGTATCTAATCTCAAGAAATGTCTAGCCGATGAATCACTGGTAATACCTCTTAAGAATATAAAGGTAAATGAACAACTCAAGTTTGTAGAAAGGCATCTACAGATTGAAGACAGGAAATTCAAAAACCTCAAGCATAAGAGATTAGTTCTGGTCAAAGTAAAGTGGGACTCTAAAAGAGGACATGAGTACACATGGGAGCTTGAATCTGAAATGCAGAAGAAATATCCACACTTGTTCTAGTAGATCTCGAGGACGAGCTCTAAAACAAGGTAGGGAGGATATAACAACTCTAAACCGACACCCTCATAAATTTTCCGACACCCTAATATATTTTAAAATATCCCAATATGTCCAAAAATACACCCCATACGTGAAAACGGGCCCCGAATACCTTAAATATTATTAAAATTAATTAAAAATAATGTTTTTGGGTTTAGGCGGGCCGTGTAAGGCACCCCTTAACCCTTACGCGGGCCGCTAAAGATCAAGAATGTGGCGCAGCCCGGTGCTGACACGTGTCCGACTCGTGTTGAACCTATAAGCTGATCCGGATCACCTACGCCTTTGACCGGGTTTGACGCGGGCCGCGTAGCCCTTTTATAACATTTACGCGGGCCGCGTAAAAGTCGAGATGTGGCACTATATATAGCAGGCATCGGGTTTCATCAAAACTCGCTCAAATCTTTCTTTCTAAACGTAAATCTCTCACAGTAGGCATTATACTCGGGTCTAATACCCCCTAAATACGAAGTTCTACTCCGTTGTAAGTATCATAACCCCTAGATAAGTATTAGATACTCTGCTCGATTGATCTAGGGTTCCGTAACGGCTGTCGTGGTTCTGCCCGCCGTAGTCGTTGGAATGCCGTCTCGTGGAGGGTATTACTAATGTTAAAATGGGTTATTATACTAACACGTGTGCTTTTGTGTAAATTATAGATAATTCTCAGGAAACCCTAAAGGATAATCTAAGACAGCAATGTGAGTTGATCCGCTTTTTGTAAACTTTTTGTGAACTGTTTTTACAAAACCTCATATGATTAATTATATATTACACAGTTATTGAGTATTTGTAAGGATACAATTATCGTGGGTATGTTGGGGTTTTGTATACAAAATTTGTTACTGGAGGGGTAACATTTCCACAAATCTGGTCTGACAGTACCACGGGTGATAATTGATATGACTTGGAAACAAATATAATTGCGAGACCTCCCTCAATATTGTACAATGGATTTTACTTAAACTTGATTAAACTAGGATTCACTCACCAGTATTTTCCACTGACAAAATGTTTTTAAACGCGTTTCAGGTAACAAATTGTGAAAGCCAAATAGAAGCCAGCTGGACAGCACTGAAGGCTTGGAAAAGTGGCAATAAAGTTACCTAAAATAAAATAGATGTTTTTATTAAATAAAATAGGATTTATTCCTATGAAAATGTGTATATACTGCAAACTTGGGTTTTATCCCATGTGTTTAATATTATGAAAATGTGGTATTTTACTCTGATCAAATATTTCCTAACTACGGTCCTGATGAAAATTCCGCTGCCAAATTAGAAAAACACGCGATACCACCGAAACTGGCTCGCGGCCGCCCATTCCCGGGGATTAGGGATCGGGGGTTGCGACATGAACTAACTTCGCCCATCCATGAGATGAAATTCCGCTCGTGCACATACTTTTCCAAATCCACCAGTTTTACTCACCAATAGTTCTACCGTTCTTATATATAAAATGGAAGGTTAGCACATTTCATTCACATTCCTTCAAGTATGGCGGGGTTAATTAAATCATCTTGTTTACATGCAAGCCATTTCTAGATTCTTTTTAAAATAGTTGTTCATTTGACTTATTCACAGTGGGTCAATACATGACCATTCTCTAACATATTAATTTCCCTTATTATTCTCATTCATAATAGGTCGATACATAACCATTCTTTAGCATACTATTTTCCACTCAGTCCTTCATTGCATTCAGTGTTGAATCACATATGTTTTTTCGAAATCCTTACTGCTGGTATCCTACTTTACACATTGCATTTCTTACGTAATACTTTCAACTTAGGTTTCTTGCTACTACAATAGCTTTCATCGGTTTTATCTACTTGGCGAATCAAATACTTCATGATGTCTTACTATTACTTACTTAATAACTATCACTTACTTTGTTTAACTGTTCAGAATCCAATTGTAAAATATATTCTGACCATATGTCTACCAACTACCCATTTTTGGCACATCCCTCTCTAATCGAGCTATAAGCCCCTACTTGAAAGAAAACATAACCTTTGTACATACCTTGCGCGAATCAAAACCTTTGACTCGTTATCCATAACTTACGATGGTTACTCCTTTCCAGCTGTGACATTGCGTGCCCATACATTATGCTCCCTATAAGCATAAAACTTAACAAATCAAAACATTAAATATAGGGTTCAAAAGGGCGATCACCATCTGACCCGTATGACCCATTTATCCTTTCAACCATTCTTGCATACAATACCTGAGCATAATTATATTCATATATATATATATACATGTTCAAAACATAACTTGAAAAATATCCGCTTCTTAAAGAATATTTACTCGTTCGATCTGTAATTACTTACAATTTTGAACCTTTCATTCTTGTCATTCATTCTTACTTATTTGATTCATACCTATTTACGAATTTCAAACTTTTTCATTCTATTATTCATTCCCTTCTATGTTTCGAATCCGTCTCGCGGATTCTAACATATCATTCATATCTTTCATTCCTTTCATGTTTCGAATCTGTCTCGCGGATTCTAACATATCATTCATATCTTTCATTCCTTTCATGTTTCGAATCCGTCTCACGGATTCTAACATATCATTCATACTTCTCATGTGTATTTGGTACTTTCAAATCCCTGAAAGTCTTACATTTCCCTTCACCCTCACGTCCACCTAATACCTAATTCTAACGGACATAACTGTAACAATTATCACGGTCTCACGAATGTTATATGTTTCTTGTGTACTGGCCAGGTACACAATCCACATACTAGTTTCGTGTCTTCGTGTAATCGTCACCTTATGTCCGAAGAATAAGGTTTTGGCACGTGTAACATTTTCAAAACTTCATTACCATTCTATTATTATATTTCATTTAAAATTTTTCCTTCACTTGATAGATTTTACCATTACATACACCCACATGTCAAATTTACGTACATGGGTCAATTTATCTTATTACATGCCTTGGTGCCGGTCCTAGACCGCATTCACAGATCATCCTCTCCAAGCAATTATGCTTACCTTACACATAACATACTGTTAGTTTTCTTCAATTACATAATTAAGTACATACTTACCTTTGCTTCTACCCTTAGATCTTGATCGAGTCTCAGATTGTACGGGTTCCTTGTCACAAGAGCACATAGGTTTGAGTTCAGGTATTTACCTCCTCATACTTGATTTCCCTCAAACTAGGGCTCTGATACCAACTTGAAACGCCCTAATACGCAATATCTTAAAAACGACGCAGCGGAAAAACGAGTTTTAAAATTTCTTTTTAATTTAAACACAATGCATACATGAAAACCAAATTTCAAAATGTTAAACATTTGCTAAAAGGAAATGTTTACATTTGCTACCATTTTAAAAACATTACATAATTAAAACTACGTGACTGTTCTTCGGTACAGTCCTTGCTCTTGACTCGATCTTCAATCCTTCTACTTCATAATGATGCTAAGTCCGCGCAACCTGCATTCACCACATTCATGTGCAACGATTAGATTTGGTGACGTCATTCCTAATCTAAACATACGTAATCAATAACCAGTCCGTGTTCCTTCTTCCCATACTAATCCTTATGAATATGCTTTCCGTGTACATTCGTGCATTCCAATTCCTTAACCTTGATAAAGACATTAATAGAGTACCTGCATTCTCATTTCATACTCAAGACAACGGTTTAGTAACTTAACACACAACTTATTTAAGCTATACAAATACATACACAAATTTCGTTCATTCATAAACAATGAATCCTACTTCAAGTACAGGCACAAACACATATGTATTCATAGACGTGTACTTCCACACATGATTACGTACCCACATACCACGTACATACGAACTAGCGTGCATTCTTACTTCTAATCATAAACACCTATGAGTCCTAACTATTAGAAAGTAATTTATTCCATATGCATATATATACAAATAGATACTCACAAACTTAGTTCATTTCTTTACATTCTTACTCAAACATTATATTCTTATTCACACTTCCTAAATGCTTTTTAAGTGTCTTTCGGGTATGTTTCGGATCTTAAAAATTGAGTTCCATACTTACCCGTAACTTATCAAGCCATTTGGTAGGGTTGAGGTGCATTATAAAAACTTATCGAGGCTTGGAATGGGTTCACGGGGTCCGAACTCGAAGAAAAACGAAGAATTGCATAAACTTTTTATTTTGTATCTGACCTCTACCGTAAGCTACGGTGGCTACCGTAGCTTTACGGTGGCCATGAAATCCTTACGGTGACAACCTACTGCCTTACGATGGAAAAATGGCTTCAGCACCTACCGTAGCTTATGTTGGCTACCGTAAGCTACTGTAGCGCCCAGATCAGCTTTCCATTTTAATACCAAAACTCGCATAACTTGCTCGTTTTGCATCCGTTTCACTTGAAACTTGTTTCTAACTGTTCATAAAACATTTCCCTACCTAATTAACTAAAAATCCATACCTTGGGGTCCTTAAACTTTATGAATTACATTACCGTTTAACTATTCATGCACGTGTATTCGACCTATTTGGTTCCACTAATTTGTTTCTGACGTAATTAACTACTTTCGGCCACAACAACAATACTTACCTTAATAATTCCAATTATTACCTAATCATACATGAATCCCCACATTCATAGGTATTAAAAACTCACTATACATACTATGAAGTGGGTCGGAAGTCACTTACGCAAATCATACCAAAGTGAGTAAACTCTCATTTTGACCCGTTTGATCGACTTAATGAAAATCTACATACCCATACCTTTCTAAACTCCAATCCCATTCCTAAATAACTAATTCATAACCGTACTTTACTACATTAAGGAGTGATTCCGGATAATCACTCGTTTGGTACTAATACTTAATATCATCATCTAATTTATGTTTCGGCACAACTACTAACGTTTATCATATAATTAATCACTTTACTAAGAAGAGGGAGTCCGGAAATTACCTACCTCGTGCGTCCGAATTTACACATAGCTTCCGTGTTTACCTTCGACCCGTGGCGCTTCCATGTTTGTGCTCATGTTGACATGACTCCTATCCGTACATGTCGTCATAATTATAACACGGTTAGCTTACATATATTCATTCATTCGGCTTTCAAATCATACAATATTTGTCTTTCGTTAGTTTATTAGCGTATATAAGGGATATGTATCATCATACTTTATTACTACCGTACATAACACATCAACTAGCTAGTTCATAAGCATTAAATTTCTCGCATACAACTTTTACCTTTTAACTTCAATCCTATACATAATCCATTCTCATTTTAAATCACGCCATTCACTTACATAACTATTGCATTCCCACATAATTCGCATTCCATAACACTTTTCACAAAAGATCAATTCCCTATTTTCCACATACTATGCAAGACTTCCTAATTCATTCAAAATTACAAAAATCAACTATTCAAGCATTTAATCGAACACTTGGTGTGCATATAACATTGTAAGCACTATGTACAAGTATTCAATGCACAATTTCACTAGTAATCTTCACAACTCATTTAATCAACTAAATTCACATAACTCTTTCATTCTACAACATAATAATCCATCAATATCCTAGTACATATACATTTATCCATCAAAATTGCTCAATTTATATGGCTATAAAATCATCATACTACTAGTTTAAGTGGGTTTTCTTTCAAACCTTCAATACCATCAAATTAAAGCAATAATCATCTTTTAAATGATGATTCTAATTCATATATAAGTTCAATTTCATACTATTTCATGGATTAATCAAAACCCTTATCATTAACTAGCATCAAATCACATAATTCGACTTACCCCATGTTGGAAACCCTTAGATGAATGAGGAATTGATCACATGCATTCGATTAGCCCTTGATTCCCTTCTCAATTTGCTGGTTTTAGGTTGTTAGGGTTTTGGCTCTTCCTTGGCTCCTGCTCTCGATCGCACGCCCCAACCCAAACACTGACTTATTTTTTTGTCAAGTGTTTTATTTAAAACACTTTTCCCTTTTAACCCCTCCATCTTTCAAAACATGTCATTTATTTCCTTTCACATACTAATTTGTTTAATTTCATGTGCACATAAGTTTTAGAATTTCCATAACTTGTAAAACTTAGAAAATGGAAAGTAAATCTATGTTTACCACGTCTTATCATTTAAACATTAAAATTTTAATATTATATTGCGACGTACGAAATTCGGGGTGTTACAAAAACTGAATTACAAAGCTAGGAAACGAATTTGGCAGAGCTTCGCCTCTAATGCCAAAAGTTCTAAATGAGAAGACCCAAGTCCTCTATTTATAGGCATTGTCTGTCGCACGAAACATCTAGGGACAAAGGGACTCTCTCACATTGAAGGATCATTTGGGGCTCCATTCGCACGAAAGACTCTTTCGTGCGAATAGGCTTCCAACATCAAAACCCGATCCTTCGACACGATATTCTAAATAATCTATACAATCAAACTAGATACGACACGTGAACGTAGGCTTCAGACATATGTACTCACACTTGAGGCTGAAACATCTCCATGTATCATTCTGAGCGGGGGAAAGATCATTGAGGTTGGGTCATCGCCAATGATCCTTGTTGATGAATAAAGGATCCTTGTGATTGAGTCATCGCCAATGATCCTTGCTGGTAAATGGTGGATCCTCTAGGTTGCTGTGTTGTTGTTGCTGGAGTGGAAAAGTCCAACACCCTAGGCACCAATGGAGATTGATCCTCTGTTGGCCTCTTTTGCTTCTTGATGTCATCAATTTCGCGAATGATCCTCTGATTGGTTTTGTCTTGCTGCTCCATATAGCTTTTAATCTATGAAAACAAAACAGAAATATCATTGTTAGTATTGAAAGAAGATGAAGTAGTAGAAGTTTGGATCCTTGGAAGATAGATGGTGTCTTCTTTTGAGCATTTTCCACATTCTTCTTGAATGGTGGGGGAATGGGAGGCAACGACACACTAGTTTGAGATGGGGTAACCGCCGGCATGGTATTTGAAGTGAATTTTCCCTGAGAGGCAATGGAGTTGATGAAAATGAACAGGAACGAACACAAAAATTTTTAGAATTGAAGCACCACTTGCCCCACGGTGGGCGCCAAATTGTTTTGGTCAAAAATCGGTTTAAGGATAATGTAACCAAATTATGTTTGTGAGGTAGAGTGCTTATGTGTTGAACAACAATGTAAAGATTGTAAAGCGTAAACGGCGATGAACACCGAGATTTATACGAGGAAAAAGCCCTTGATCTTTAGATGATCTCCGGCATAAAAAACCTCGAGTGATGGAAACTACCGATCACCAATTCTATTGAACAATCAAATAATAATTCAATACAACTTCGGATGATATTGAGCTCGATACAAGTGAATTCTAGTGTTTGTGCTTGAGAGTAGCTTCGAGTATGAACAAGTGTATGCGAGAGAAATTTGTTGTCTATATGTGAGTGTATGTATGTGTCTAGTTGAGCTCAATATCCCTTGATATAATTAGAAAATCCTAGCCAACTAACAATATGAAAAAACTGCAAGTCCCACACGTTCGTTCATAACGGCTATGCTCCATTTGTGCACGTGCTTTTATTCAAGGCATATTCCACGAGATTCCAGCTTGACCAAGTCCATCTAGTTACCTACATAAAATTATAACATATCAAAGACAATTATTATAAACCGTTATATGAACTAAGGATCCTTGATCCTTTCAGTACCTGCTACACATTTTAAGGATCACATATCCTGGATACACAGAAAGATCACTGATCCATAAAGAATTAGAATTAGAATCAGCCCTAACACAAATAAAATATTTACCAAAAAAAAGCTTGTGGTCGTATTTCATTTTTAGTTAGGTATATACAATATTTCAAAGAGTAAACTAAAGTTTACGCCCCTTTGGTATGTTATGAGTCACTATTTTCAAAAAATGGATACCTGCGTCCCTGGGTTTCCATTTCGCTTAAGCTTGCATCCTTTTGTCAGTTTGATCGTTAGAAAATGAGTGAAAAATCTATTTTTTCTCTAATCCTTATTGGGAAAAGTCTATTTGCCTTTGATCCATATTATTATTGTTGTTGTTATAAATCTTTAAAACTCAACACCCACCACCATCCATTTTACCACACAACACCATCATCCATTACCACCACCACCCCACCACCATCCACCACACATACTCATTGCATCTGTTAGCTAG